>KZ308160.1:1840872-1981566 GCA_000376725.2 Ladona fulva
ATATATATATATAACCAACTTCAGTTGTCGTTTTTAAGCACGATTCAATAAATATTTGAAAACTTACAAAATGAAGATCCTTTGGATCCTGTCCGCCTAGCTCTTACTGTGTGCTTATGAGCCCAGCCTCTCAAAAGTTCGGAGACCCCTGCTATAGACCACGGCATAATTTGAACGAATGTTTGACTAGAAATAGGTGGGTTGAATCCAAAGACATTTCATCATTTTCTTAAAAGGACTACTCGGTCAATGAGTCAAATTGTAGTCCAGTCAATAAACGAACATACAAAAATAAGTTAAAGCAAACGTATCACCCAAGATAGGAGAATGTGAAGCATTTTATCCGTAATACTGTTATAGAATGACAATATGTCATGAATGGTGTACAATAATTAAATGATAATAAAGGATAGGAGAATGTGAAGCATTTTATCCGTAATACTATTATAGAATGACAATATGTCATGAATGGAGTACAATAATTAAATGATAATAAAAAATGTCTTGTCCCACGTGATGCCTGTGTGTAAAGTCCAATCCACCTTAAGAAAGCCTTTGTTCCGCGGACCGTAGTATGTAAGTTGTATATAATGAATTCAAGAAACGCTATACATTACTCAATGTAAAAATTACGAGTATTTTACATGAAATTATCCTACAAATTTCAAATTTTCGGTTATGGTTTGCAGTTGTTTTTTTATATTTTTTATTAATGAATAGAAAATTTGTTTAAAAATGGTTAAGATGAAAGCGACCACTGATGGCAGAGTACATTCAGCAAAACACCACACCAGAACCATAACAAAAAAAGATGACTTTTAGATTTGCGTGTAGATCTAAACTACAAGAAAAGAATATTCTAGAATCAAAGAGTAAATTTGAAGTGCATTGATTTGAAGTGTAAATATTTAGTCGCACTCTAACTTTACAGGTCTAACTTCAAGTTAACTACAACACGTGACGAAAAGAATGGGAAATTATTTGGTTATAATTAAAGACTAAGTTATATTTTATTTTTTTTCAATGGAAAGGAGATAGATTTTAAACAAATGAGTGAGCTTATCTCTCGGATATATACAATGTCTTCTAGGATTTCCACTCTCGATAAGTAGATCATAAAAAAGGATCGACTAATGTCAAGAATTGCCAGCGGAGTCCAATAGTTTTTCCCTTTAAAACGGCTCTCAATAATTAACGATTCAGCGATGTAAATTTCTTAGTTACCCTGCGATAGGAACAGTCTGAGCGTAGCTTTTTTTGCTTTTTTCACGACAGTAAAAATATCGAATAATTCCAAGCATCTGCCATTCAAAAAAATACACTCCAAGTCATCGATCGAGAGGTTTAATTTTAGAAGCCAATTCAAAAGCAAAGTATGAATAAAATTACAAGTACTCTTTTCCACAGAAGTATTTTAAAAAACATCACCTGATGATGGCCGATCTGCGTCGAAAGCAGTCGAGGATTTTTAAAATACATCTGTGGAAAAGATTACTTGTAATTTTATTCATTCCATCCTTTTCATATGGATTTCCACGATGTAAAGCCTGCCACAATTGATTTTATAAGCCATTTCAATAATATAATAAAAAATATAATCTTGAAAAACTTATTACTTATCCGAATAGATGCATCAGATATACCGCATAACTGTTCACGCAGTGAGGTTACTGCTCAACAAATTTTTAAGTTGATTACACAGCGAAAGATCTGGATCCCTTTTCCATAGTTCGAATATCTGTTTCTGGATTGAAAAAGTAAGTTATGTATTAGTACTATACAGAGAAGAGCTAAGTGTAATAGAGGCCTTCAAAAACGATACAACCAACAGCGTTAAATCGCTAAGGGGAATTCGGTAAAGCTCTTCATTAGTATTGATTCAAATATCATGCACGTTTACAATCAGATAAATTGTATTTTTCTCACAAAAATTAACCCACGTAACATTGTCATTTTTCAAGATACTGATTTTTGAAGAATCTTAATTATTAGGTATTATTTTTACATGAACGCAAAGACGAGCAAACACCATAAAATGCGTTTTCGGGGAGTATCTACGGGTTTGAGGCAATCCGGTATAGGCGCCAGGATCGAAGGAAAATGGGGGAATAGGGTATGGGTGAAGTTGGCAAAGAATTGGAGGGAGATTGATGAGGTTGCTACAATAGAAGTGCTGAGAAGGGAAGGAATAGGTAGGGTGAATGATGGAGGAAAGAAGTAGAGAAAGGATTTGGCAGGCGGACAATCCATTTATATCAAGACGACATTGAGACTTTTAGGTCCCCTTGCGCACTGAATTTGCATTGATTTTCAAAGAAAATATTGAATTTCAAAGTTAATGACTTAAAATTGTACTATGGAGTAGCTTTAGATAATAGTAGTATTTAAAAGTTTGCAAAGTAAACGTAAATTACCTACAAAGTTGCGTTCGTAAGCTACATACCATTCCATGATTCAATAATGGTGCCAAGCCAAGTGAAGCGAGAGCAAAAGGAAATGGTAAAATGCAATGCATCTGAAACCCCTCTGAGAAGTTTATAGTGACAAACAGAGATTCTTTCGCTACAATGGCGAGGCATCAGCCGTTTAAATACCCCCCAATTAACTCACAAACAATCTTCCACTTACATTCAAGTTGCTGGAAAAACACATATTTCAACTGCTTAGTGGCCATCGTCCTTCTCGATTCAAAGAACAGAACATCTTGGGAAGAAAGATGTCTGGAGATTTCAATCTATGAATCGCCGTTGACAATACCTGATTTGCAATTGAAATGCGTGCCTTGTTTTTGTTGGTTTTCTAATGCAAAGCGATCATTATTCGTTTCAATTTCGAAAATAAAACCTATCTTTTTAATGGAGGAGAAGAAAATAAAATATGAAACCAATACTCCGTCGATGCATTTCCTTTATCATATATAACCTATTTCGTTTGAAGGTGGAAAATGGGTTCCACAAGAGTAAGCAGAGGAAGTAGCGAAAGAGTAGAGATGCGGTAGATGGCTCTGGAAAACAGGAAAAGGAAGTGTGAGGCAGAGAGGTTCGAATGAGGGACAGTGAATAAAAGCTGCTGCGCTATACGGAATGAAAAGAAAATTAGGAGGCGGGAAATGGAAGTTTTTTAATGTAGTTCGAAGGAAGTTGAAGATTGCAAACGGAGATTAAATAAAAAAATTCAGAAGAGGTGAAAAGATAGAGAGAGATAGATAGGGAATTTGCATAACGTTTCCGAACGAAAAGATAATTTTTCCTCCGTCGCCGCTATCTTATTTGCATTTATTTTCCATGAATGTAAAGTAACAAGCGTGGCGTTAGTAAATCCTCGGAAACATATGCCGCTTCTACAATCACGCGGAAATTTTGCAATAGTTGAATTACTGTTTTGCATTTCCAGAGTCGTTGCTTGCATTAATATTTAATAAGTTCATTTGCATGCTTTCATCGCATGCGTGATTAAGAAAAGAAAATTTTTAAAACTGTCAACACAAAAAGTTTGAAGTCCGCATTGAAATGCAGTCCGCAGAACGCTGAGGGAAGTGTTGAAATTCTTGAGATACGAGTAATGAGGTGCTATTGATAAGGCAATGAATGTAGAGCAATGGAGAAATTTTGCAAATTTTATGTTCTATCGAATATTTTAAATATAAATGAAATTTCAAATGCTCCAGAGATTAGAAAATTATTTCTGTAAAATTTTTGTCTCGTCTAAAACATAAATTGACTAATTCATGCGCTATGAAGCAATACCTACAAGTAGTTTGTATTTATTTATAAAGATGTCACCATTTTTCGAATATTTACTGCGAGCCCGTAATACTTGGGTAATAATATAAAATCGAACTCTATATTTCACGATTTTCCATGCCATTCGCAATTCTTGTTTCAGGTTGCAACTATGAAAAGGCATGACCTTCCGCAGCTGTTGTTTGAATAGAAACACTCTTTTAAGAGCGAAACGATTTTCAACGATTAGATCTTTAATTAAACATTCACAGTAAACGGGCCAATTTTGGAAATTACTTGGGTTTTTGAACTAAT
Source organism: Ladona fulva (assembly GCA_000376725.2). NCBI lineage: Eukaryota > Metazoa > Arthropoda > Insecta > Odonata > Libellulidae > Ladona > Ladona fulva. The sequence continues at coordinate 1,844,910 of KZ308160.1, forward strand.
GTGTTGATAAATTATATATTTATAATATATTGACTAAATTTTCACCTAAAAATAACTGCATCAATTAGAAAATAATAAAGGAGCTAAGTGGTATTTACATCAAAAATATGTTTCGGCGAATCTTCTCTTTAATGAAGCTACTCATTAGTGATAATGCATCTTCAACTTTTGAAAAACTTGTACTGGTCTTTCGATGAAACTTCATATAATCATGAAACGGTTTCCTATGAGAATTTAATATCCTTTCAAATTTAAGGCCCAGTTTTTCCGGGTTATTCAACATTTTGGAACGAAGACGGGCACTAAGCAGGAGCAAAACAGACATCACTGTGCCGTGAGCCGAAGGAGTCCCAAAAGCGAGTCTTCATTTTGGTCAAGCGTACTAGGTAGGTAGGTAGGTAGATAGGTAGGGCAAGTCTAGTAGGTGCGAGGTGAGGTAAAGGACTTATAGATTCAGCCAATGGTTATGGGATATTTGTTCTTATACAAATATTTTCTGCTATTATGTTGATGGAATCTTCAAATCGATGAGAATGGTTCCAATATTGCCGTTACTCTCCTAACCAGCGATCATTGAAGAATTAACTGAATTCACTTCAATGGAAACGGAATGTAAAGAGAATGAAGAATTCAGACTACGTTCTCTCTAAATTTATTATAGATAAATTTGTCTTAACCAAAATACCTTGCTTCCTAAGAGAAGGCCTTTCTTGGGGAAATCCCGTCTCTGAATCACCGTGGGGTCTAAGCGGTTTCTCCGGAGATTCTGGCACATGCATCAATTAACGTAGAACGAGAGTTATTTTGCTACGTCGTTCATTCCGCTTCGAGGGACTCCTGTCCATGCGTTCTTGACCGCAAAACATTTAGTTTTCTTTTCCGCCCGAGATTCCATAACAAGTTGACGATGTCGAAATCAGTACTTCATCTCTGGCAGTCATTTATATGACCGACGCCTCTCGGCCAAAAGAGTTTTGCACCTTCGCCGAAAATAAGATGACCTCTGTTAGTTTGGCAATTCTAGACATGTTCAAATGGGTAAACGGGCAGTGGATGCATCCGTCTCTTGAACCAGAAGCAGTAAATATCTCCTGAATGAGCGACGTTGGGAAACTGCACAGCATATACACTCCCTTTGCTCAATATTCCTCTCGCTATTTTCGAGCTCTGACTTCTTTAGCCTTCAGCAGTCGTTTTTAGAGAGTTGCCACTTTATCCTTGGTTTCCTTTGCTAGTTCGCCTTTATTTTACAGACGAGTGACAAAAATCAAATCTGACGTTGTATTTATGCGTGTCATTACCTGTCTAATTCTTTTCTGGGCAATAATCTTATCGTCCATATGAGCGAAATGACATCTGCTGTCGAAATACTTTTAAAAATACTTCAGCGAGGGACTGGAAAGGAAGTAGACTCATGTAGTGATGCTTAAGCGTAATATTGCAAACTAATTATTATATACATATAAAAATTATCGTTTTGTACGTGTCAACTTGATTTTCTGCGAGTTTCAAAATATTGCAACCTTTTTTTAAGATAATTCCGAAGAAGTAAAAGTTGCTAGGCAATTTCTGATTTATTCGCACTTCCTTCACTAGATTAACGGTATTTATTATCGCGGGTTTTTTAGCGTTAATCCTCTTAGCAAGTGGAATAACTGTAGCTTCATTTAATTTGCAATGCAGACAGCCTTTCCTGAAATGTTTATTTGATTTTGAATTTTGTTAGCAGCGTACGGATACGTGAATACTATTTCCATTTTATTTATCGCTTAAACAAACATGTGGTATTATCGATTAACACTGATGTAATAGTTCAAAGACTCGTGCGCTAGAGGGCAACCGAGGCACCAGTAAATTCTCGTTTGATAAATTTCAAAAGAGCTCACAACTGCTTATGTGCGGGTTTTACTGTGTATTTATTTTTACTTACAACTTTATTCTTTATAAGTAATCAACTCCTAGTGAGCTATCAGAGGATCTTTGTTCCACTCTAAATATCAAGGTAAATGAACCTCATAGTGCAAAAAAGTTCACTTTCGAGTATCTGGAGATTTCGAAGCGGAACGAGAATCTTTAAAGTCAATTCTAGAGCAGTAAATGTCGGACTGAATCTTAAAAATATACCCTAAATTTTAGACAGATCTGACGACAAGCTTTCATCTCTTTGGGTCTGAAAATAATCCGAACTGGAGGCTCACAAACGGCTGAGGTACGAGCGCGGATGAAGGAAGTTCTCACCACCCTTCAGACGCTCGAATTCAAACGTTTCAAACACAATTATTAAAACGAGACGTTTACGCTGGTAACGGTCTCATACTTGGGTGATCAAAACGATCTTTCAACATGGATCCCTCCAAGTAAATTTGAGTGAGAAAACAGGATGCGTTCGTAATTTCGATAACAGGGGAACGAATTTCACTGAAGTTTGTAAGGATGCTGGAAACTCACAATATGACTGCAGACGTCAGCGGTTGATTTGGGAAAACGAAAACGATACGCTTTGTGAATGTAAAGTACAGCACAAATAAGCGTTAGTGAAGTAAATTAGAACGAGTTCTTTTATTAAATGAAAGAACACAGAATTAATTAATCAAAAAATATCGAAACAGACTAACGTGAAAACGTTTACATAAAATTTCTTCTAATTATTTGTTATACAAGTTAACATTAAGTTTCAACTTCCTTTCAAGTAATAACATTTTACTTTAACATAGATGCGTTCAAAAGCATTTTTTCATATCTCGTAATAAATTGAGTCGTTATTTGGCCCAGAATTTTGACTTATTTGGCGTATCCTATGAATAAGCCGCCACAATCTCATTCAATTATCAAAAAAAAAATCTTTTAAAATATCATAACGTTAATTGACATAAATATTAGTCGATCTATTATCCCTCCGCTTGTCAGAAATCCATTACAAAATAATGTTAACGATGGAATTATTTGAGTATCCAATCCAAGATAGCGTTCTAATGTGATGTGAGTAAATAAGCAAAGAGAATCTACAACTGTTACTATTTTACTGAGAAAAAAGGGAACATTTTTGATTGATTATTTATTGCACGAGAGAACTTCATTTTAATCACAAATTCTCTATTAAGTGCTCCAGTTGCAACGCGAATGGATCGGCTGGGATTTGATTCGCATACAAATACGTTCGCGCTAACAATCCCAGAATAGCAAAATCATTTGGTTATCTTGTAGGAAAGGAAACGAAGGGTTCCAGGAAATACGGGGTTTACTACAAAGTATTTACATTGAGGTGCTACAATTATATACATTTATTTACAAATATTTGTTCATTCGTAAAATAAATTGCACGCTTTTGTTTAAAATAACTCACAATGCTTGCTGGAACGAGTATTAAAAGAAACTTAATTTGAAACGAGATTAAACCGGCTTAAAAACAAACATTGACAAATAATCACGCACATTTCATTATTATATATATTATTATTTATTATTTTTATAACTGTTCTGATTCATGAAGTCTGCTTGAGATTATCTGTCATTGGGTGATATAATTCACATTCTTAAACTTTTCTGTGATAACACTGGTATTCAAAACGCAGCAGAAGATTCATTATTTTTCGTAATTTTCAACTAGATATGTCACGCCAACTTTATTAGTTGACCAGTAGAGCTGAGATTCATTCGGTTAAGTATGACTAGAAATATCAAACTACTGGGAAAATGATATCTATTAGCATGGCCTTATATAGTTCAAGTTTCATACAAAGAAGGTGTCGTTTATGCATGTTAGAACAAATGCATGCTTGAACATGTTCGGAGTATTGTACATGCCTATCACGTAGTATGAAAGTGTGAGGTGCGGGATAGAAATTTCTCTCAGTTATGAATCTTCCAGGAAAACTCGCTGAATATACCCTCAAGAGTCGGAAAAAATAAGATATGCGCGAATAAGGAACTGCTGAGACACGTGCCTTTTACGTGTGAGCTTGAATCAAAAGGAAAATGCGTAGAAAACAGAGAATGAGTAAAACATTCAGGTAGGTCGGTGGAAAAATGACCTCTGCGGAGAAAGGAGTATCTTCGGCAGAATCCCAGGAATAGGGTGAAAGGTGGAATGACAATGGAAATAATTATAGAATAGAAAGACAAGGCAAAGAAGAGAGGTCGAAGGGAAAGATGCGTTTGTAGGAGCATGAAAAATGTATAAGATGAGTTGGTGGAGTGATAGACGTCACGTTATGTAGAAAAGAAAAATTGAGGTTCAGATATTTCAAAGAAGAAACGTGGGAAGACGTGCAATAAAGAAGTTTGAGGATCCAGATAGGGTCGCGAAAAGGATCAAGTCATAGAATAAAGGATTTGTTTATGATAGGCCTGTCTGTAGGTAGAGTATTCAGTCCCGAAGCCGGGCTTGCCAAAGCTTCAGAAAGGGAATGAGGCTTGCTCTAGACAGGAGGAGGCATGAAGTACTTTGCCCTTGCATTCCTCACTGGGCCGGAATACCTTATAGAATACGCTCACATCAGGATTGGATGTTGAAGTGCGTGAACCTGTATTGTATATCTGGTCAGACAGATTAACAACTAAAATAGAATGGACAGTGTAGGAATGAAGGGGACACCAAGATTGGTCAGTGTCATTGGGGTACTAAGAAGCCTTAATCGGCCACTGGCTCACAGAAATGCCACTCAATGGCCCAATAAATAATACTTATGTTAGCAGTCAATAAGGAAAGATTTAAATTAATTTCATCATTTGGGATTATACATCAGTATTCCTTCACTACTTAGCCATGATCAAGGTTAAGAAAAAAGTAAAAGAAAAATAGTTTCCTCTATCTTGCACCAAAGGAAAATTAAAAAATATTTCTTTTCATCAAGACATGGTGGTACGAGAGGCTATAACTAAAGGCTGATAGTACAGTATTTCAATAATTTCTGTGAATTAGCGTATTTACAACGACAAAATGGGATGTTTAATGTGAAAGAAAAACGAGTTTTTTTCTAAATTGCCTTCCCTTGTCATGTCCTTAGATCCGCAACAGAGTTATAGCAAAGAATGAAAATGGTTACGCTTGTAAAGATGTATTATATATGTGTGTATTTCCTAAAATAGATAAAAAAGGAAATAATATATACAAAAAATTATCGTTTTGTACGTGTCAACTTGATTTTCTGCGAGTTTCAAAATATTGCAACCTTTTTTAAGATAATTCCGAAGAAGTAAAAGTTGCTAGGCAATTTCTGATTTATTCGCACTTCCTTCACTAGATTAACGGTATTTATTATCGCGGGTTTTTTAGCGTTAATCCTCTTAGCAAGTGGAATAACTGTAGCTTCATTTAATTTGCAATGCAGACAGCCTTTCCTGAAATGTTTATTTGATTTTGAATTTTGTTAGCAGCGTACGGATACGTGAATACTATTTCCATTTTATTTATCGCTTAAACAAACATGTGGTATTATCGATTAACACTGATGTAATAGTTCAAAGACTCGTGCGCTAGAGGGCAACCGAGGCACCAGTAAATTCTCGTTTGATAAATTTCNTCAATGAACATTTTAATGAATGTGTATGAAAATGTCATCCAATATGAATTGATCTATAAGTCATGAATTATCCAATAAATTTTATATTAATTAATAATTATTCATCATTGCGTTATACTGGATAATTAAATAAATGTTAAATGTGAATTGCTGTTAATTTTCTTGCTGCATGGTAGTGAAGGCGTGAGGAACCTTTTTCCATCGGAAGGCCGCATTTGCCATTAGATCGCACAAGATAGGCCGCTTAAGAAACCATCAGGCCGCTCTTCAGTTTCGTATTGCGCACTTTGGAATAGTTTAATACCGAAATTGTACGTAAATAAGTCGAATTCATTTGGTGAATAAACTAACAGAAAAAAATTCTCTCTTGAAGTAATAAACGAGATTAGGAAGCAAAAATATTTAAATACGGGCATTTGTTTCAGGAAGTAACTAAAACGCCGCATTGAGAGTCCAAAATGCCTGCAGATTACCCACCTCCGTTCCTTCCCTTCCTTTCCGAAAGATATCGCTTAAAAAATATAGAGAAATTATTAATGTATATCTTAAACGTAATTTGAATACCATTCTCCTCCCCCAACTCAATAAATGACGACTATCTTTGTAAATGAAATAGGCCAGAACCAAAAGAATTTTTATCCATCCCACATGTATGCAGAAATCTGTATTTTCTCAGCCATCAAATTTGACGGTAGTGTTTCTTAACCTATATAAAGTACTAACTTACACCTCATAGATGGTTCCAAAACAGAAAAAAGATGAGTCTTACCCAGAAAATTTCCCTCTGAATGCCTTTCGAAATGTATTTTTACATATATGCCATATTTAGGTAAATTGAGGATACTTTTCGCAAATGCCATTAACTCTCCTCTGTTTGACTGGGGACTGTCGTGAGCACATCATTTTTCAAAATGCCCGAAAATTCAGAAAGAAACACATTTCCTCTTTTTCGCGAAAATACTATCACTTCAATAATCAAAATTTTGTTTTCCACCGAGATGCAACACTTTTCATTATAGGGGATTCATTAATAACAAGCCATGGCCTACCGAAGCACAATAAACCTCTAACGAATGAGTGCCTCGTTCTGAAAAGAAAGATTTGACTCGGTTAACAAAAGAGGAGCACTAGAGAACAAAATGGGGGAAAGATTGGGAAGAAGATGGAGGCAATTTGGAGGTATAAAAAAGATTCTACGAAAAAGGAAATGAATCATGAAGAAGATTGATTCTGTGCTCTTTGTAGCTGAGGAAGAGAATTGAAGGGAGAGAAAGGGTGTGGCCGAAGCGGGGAGAGGAAGAAGGAAACAGCCGAGCTATATTCCTGTTGTCCCCTTGTTATGTTTTCTCCCATTCATTTCCATGAACGCATTTATTTCCTGGAAACAGCATTTCCAAGATTTATCGGGAGCTTCAATATCAATGGTTCAATATTTTCGGGCGGGGCCAAATTCAAGGGGAGCATTATGTATTAAGCGATTTACGAAATTTTCAGGCTTGAAAATATCTTATCCATATTTATGAGCTCGTAATTTATGGCGGTAAGATGAATATCATTTTAATGACATACTTTCTTGACTTCAACCTCGGCGGAAAATTACGTCTAGTTTACGATTTATTCCTTACGCGCGCACGTTATTTATTTATTAGTCGCGATATAACCACTACGGATGGCATTTTTAAGCCAAAAGATGATAGAGGGAAGTTAACATCAAAATGAAACATCAAAATAAATAAGAGGGGATAACATCGAAAAGAGCTTTAATTTTATTCTACGTAAAACCCGTATAAGTCACTCTCAACTCAAAGTGTTTATGATTAATAGTGGTGTGCATCTCCTGATAATGCCACGGAAGTATATTTTGTTTAGAGTAATCAATAGTCACTCTGAGGTATAGATTCTGAAATTAAACGGGAAAGGATAACTGTCTGATCGGATTCATGAAGTGTTTAGTTACCATTCCCACTTATCATTAACTACATTGCTAAGCATCACGCATAATTATTGCCATAATTAAAACTTAATATATTCTTACAGGTTTATCTGTTACAGGCTCTATGTTCAAATCTCCCAAGGCTGTTCTTCGTTTAAGAAGAAAGACATCATTAATTAAGCCGAATCAGTATTAAAGCCGAATATGCTGTTAAATTCTCAAATATAAAAATATGACGTAAACACAAGCACATTATCATGAGCATGAACTTAGAAATGACAATTTATTATTATCTACGTAATGATTTCGCACAAATCACGCGTATAAGAATTAAAAAGAAATTAATTTGTCATCCGATAAGCACGGAGAGTCATGAATCTAAATACCAAATATCCCGGTAAACATTTCGTGTAATTACCCCCGGATAAAATCTTCCCTGGATTCGTTGCATTAAAACGTTTCTCTCTGTTTTGCCGGAGGATGAAGGGATTATTTGGAATTAATTGATGAGTACCCATGCAGCTTATATTCGAACGAGGAAACTGCATAGATCTGCGTACAGATAAAGACTGAAACGCATTTTTAAACGACTTCTCTTTATATTGATATCCATTTATAGACATAGAGTTTCTTTTCAATGAAAATACGATATTATGGATTTATAATTTGACTGGAACGAAGTTTTGTGAAGTTCTGATCCTAACTCCTACTCGTGTATGTAAAAATTAAGCCAATGTGGGTGCGAAGGATAATCTGGTAGAAAGCAACGTAGAGGTACGTATATTCTGTAGACTGGAGAATTTTACGAGAAAGTTTTACTCTTTGTTTACAGCTTTCTCGTATTCCATAGCAACTTCCTTCACAGTTATTTAGTTGATCATGCAAGTTGTAATACATGCATGTATTTATTTCTATGAAAAATGAAAGTGCTCAAAAATGGCATTTTCACCGAGTAGTTCTTGTTTTCGATTTAAAATGACCTCTTTATCCAGCGATGAGATATTTTCGCTGCCGAAGATATCTGAATCTTTAAGTTTTTCTCTTCCATTAATTCCGCTTATATATAATTAACACCTCGTTAATATACACTCTTTAGTAAATATATATTGAATGATTGACATTTTGGATTCTTATTTCCTCAGCTCATCCGCGATTTCGGCACCGCATTTCGATTCCTTTTCCAACGATGCAAGAGTTTCATTTCAAATTACCTTCCACGTTATCGGGGGAAAACTTTCCAGACATGGAAATTTTTGTAATAGAGAGACAAATTCTCATCGATCGTCTAAGATTATGCTGGGAAACAACCCCCAAAGGTTTCGCAGGGAACCCTTTTCATTTCTTCATCACGGAGACAAATATTCGGAGGCTAATGCAAGGTGTCGCAAAATAAGAATATTCGAGGGCAAAAAGGGAACTTAGTGAAGACGTCGCTATTACCCGCCTTGGAGAGAGTAGCAGTGAGAGTAGGGAGGTAGGAGAGAGAAAGGGAGAGAGAGAGAGAGGAGAGTGGATCGAAGAGAAGTGGGACCTTTTCCACACAAGCCCGCCGTAGCGATGTCGATAACGGCACTGCCAACCTGAGGGTGAAAGAGTACAGTTCCCTTTAAATCTGCCTAATCTCGCGAAAATGAAATATGCAGAATAGAATGCTTTCATCGCTCATACTGCAACTCATCAAAGCTCCTTAGTTTCATCTGCTAACGTCAATTTCCTGGGAAGTTTGAATGGAACAAATATCGAAAAACATGAAAACATGATCGGTCCCGAGAGATGATCGTTTGTTTATCGTTATCTAACTACCAAAATCGAAAGTTAACTCGTGGAAAGTTCCACAGTATGAAATAATATATAATGGATAGGTTCTTACTTATAATAAATAAATATAACGCTGTATTTAAGCTCCTGACACTGAATTCAGTGATTATAATTACACACCAATGAGTAAGAAACATAGTTAAGTAACAATTACACTAGCTTACAGTTTTTATACAAATGTTTTGGTTGATCATCTATTTTTATCCATCAGCCAAGTAAAATCTATCATACTATGCCGTACTTTGTGGAGAGACATTATAAAGAAGAGAAGAATAACTTTGTAACGTAAACAATATCTTTTATTTAGAATGACTATTTTAATTTAAACCTTTCTTTAGACTGTCTAAATAAAGCATACTGAGGAAATTGCAATGTTATTTTTACTTCTTCATCGACCAAATATTAGAATGATACCAACGTAAAGCTATTTACAATAGCTGTTTAAAAGAGGTCTTTCTTTTCCGACTCTGATAAAGTAGGATTTCGATATCACAATTATTTAGATATTTCCTCAGTCACTCAAAAAGGCAATACTTTTACTTGTAGTTTCACATTTTTGAAATGTTTGATGATAACTTTTGATGATCTATAAATCGGTTGCCGATAATTTCTCAGTTGAAATAAACTTTGTTTTGAAAGTAATCGCATCCTTGGAACACCATAATATGCGTGTAACTTGTATGTAAAATACGAGTGGTTTCTCATTATTCTGCGTCATTATAAAACAGTGATTCTTTGTCTTACTGAAGGCGATGCTACAATAACCAATAAGTATATCATAATAGAAATAAGTAAGGAAAGTTATTTGTTGACGTCAGCTAGTTATGCGGAATATTACAGAAATATTAGCATTATTTTTTCTATTCATATCATTGAGGCATCTGTGATGCTTTGTCGTGTAATTTTCGAGATTGAGGTTTATAATTTCAGCGTAGTATCATGTGAATGAAATGTTTCCTTTCCTACCAACGTCACTTAATGTATAATTCAACTAAATAACTCCGTAGAGCACATCCATTAGTATCTATTGTAAACTTTTCTGTTTTTTTAGTAGTTATGACCAATAGATTTTTGCGTGAGTTGTTCAGTTAAGTAGTTATCTTTGACCAAGAGATTATTTACCTTAAAAACGGCAAAACAACATTTTTTGGGCCCCTTTAACAGAAGGATCCGCAGCTAGCGCCTATCTCGCCTGATGGTAAATGCTGTTTCTATGTCGATCCTTCATATTGATAGAATAATTTGAATTAATTCCTGTCGCAAGGAAAAGCAAACAATCCGTACTTACCATTAGTTTTTACGTTTCCAGTATAGTTTCACTCTCTTTCTTCTCAGAGAAATCTTAATCGGATGAGTTACAATCGCATTGTAAATAATGTACACGTATGATTGCGGAAGCACAGTCGTTGCTCGAGTAACGGTTTTTACGCCCTTTAAATATCGGAAGTTTTTCATTATTTCGAATACGAAAAAAATTTTAAATATATTGGTAAATACGCTTTCATTCGAGTTTCTAAAGATACCTGAAAATTATGCATTTCCTAATTTCTCAACTGCTCGCTGTGGCATGAAATGACTTTTTGATCTAGATTACAAAAGAGGAAAAGATAGGAAATTGCGAATGAATGTGATTATCTATCTGTTGGAGCTAAATGGAGAGTAAAATAAAGAAATTGCAAATATTTAACCGACTGGCTAAGTAAGGCCAATTTAGGAAACGTTTGCAGGGGTTTCATTTTGGAACACGCTCTGAAAACAACTCAAAAAATAATTCTCCCTTGCAAATAAATGGAGTCCGCAGTTATCCCCGGAAACTTCTCTGAAATCTAGGCGATTGCCGTCGCGTTGGCAATTCCGAGACAACTCGGTTTCATGTCGTCGTTGCCAGGGCTGCAGCGGCTGCAGCAAAGTTAGGAGGGGCGACGAGAGCGCATGCGCCACTCTCGAATCGGGAAACAACACCGACAACAATCGTAAATGTCCTTGTCACTCCTTCGCCCCTTCCCTATGCCCGGGAACCCTCTCTCTCTCAACCCTTCCACCAAAAAATTCCCCCTCCCACTTTCTACTCACTCAATCCCTTGCCGTTAAAAAGCCTCCTCCCATTTCTTTTCTCCGAGGAAAATAATGTATTTTTTCCCAGCCTTCCCTATTTTTCTGAAGGTGCGATTTTTTTCAGCTCCCTTAAATTTTCGTTTGGGTTCCCCCATTCTCTTCTTCTGGTTCTCCGAGGTTGGGCATGACGGGTGCATCGCAACCCATTTAGTGCCCATTATAACAGAAAATGGACTTTCCATGCAATTCCGCAGTCTTGCTTTTGTTGTGTCGAACATGCATTACGTGCCTTAGATTCCGAAGCGTGCTTTTGCTTCATTTCTGAGCTATCCTAATTCCCAACAGGAAGAATGTTCTACCGCGAGAAACTTTTCCGTCATTTTTACCACCATCATCTGTTTTCTACTCCCACAAAAAGTTAACTCAAGTTTAGTTTCTGATCATATTTTCTTTTGCTGATTCACTACTTTCATTTCATCTTTTTTCTGGGACGTGGGTTTTGAATTTGGGTAAATTCGTTTCAATTTTTCATTCATAAACGTTCGTTTCGTTATCATTCACATCGTGTTGTTTACTTTTCCTAAAGGTATACTCTTGACATATATTAGTAGAGCATAACAGATGCCATTGAATATTAATATTTAGGCCTGCAAGCCATAATAACAGCAGTGTTATTATATCTGTCTTAGCATACAGTCACAGACTTTACTCTCATAAAGGACGGCATTTTTTTTTGTATCGGCCATAAATTGCTGGCGTTGCTGCTCTTCTGAAACTTTATAATACATCATTGGCGTGTAATATTATTATAACCAAAAGTTCGATTCCTCCAAAGTTATGAGCCACACAAAGGATAATGGAAATCAACGACCCAACACCTTTGAGAACTCCCAGATAGAAGGAAAGAATGAACCTAACGTTCACCACATTTGAAATTAATCAATTAAAATCATCTATTTCTACAGAAATAAGACTGAATATACCTACATACAGGTTTAATTTGGTTTGATGATCATTTTCTCACATCAATTTTCGTGGGCTCTTCTGGAAAGAAAATTTCTATCGACATTATTCTGATTCTATCGAAGCTTTACGGAGACAAAACAAAGAATGATGAGCAAGTTTAAACAATTAAATCTTCCAGATGGGATTCAAACTCATGACCTCATTTCCCCGTATACACTCACGCTAACCATCCGATATACAGACAGTTACGTCATCGACGGAGGAAGTTTCCTTTTAGAGAGTGACCATGTTGCATCGAATCACGGAAATTTCGGAGTTGACCTTTTATATTCGCCGTGCGACGTTAAAATACAACAGAATAAGCGGGTTTGCGGGGATATTTAAATACCTGGATCGTTGGTGTATCATCTCAAAGAGTAATTCATACTTTTGTAATCGAAATTCCCTTCGTATTTATTCAGGCGATGGAAACTAATCCACCTTTTTCAGCCGAAAATTGCTCTGAGTTGTCGTTACACAGTCTGTAGACGTCAGGTTTATATATTCAGGTTTCGAATCGTATTTTCCTTTACGTAAAGATCTTCCTATCCGTTCAAAATTTTATCAACTTTCGCTTAATTATTCTTTTCCTAGTGAATTTTATAAAGCTTCCTATTCTTTCGAAACTCCAGATTTTAAACCTTGTTTCATAATAGCACGTCTTAATTAAGTTGGCCTGTTTAATTTATGCCAGTCTCCGAACAGCGTTTTCTTTCAGGCTATTGTTTTTGACTCTGAGGGGTCATTTCTAAATGCGCGAAGATCCCCTCCAGGAAACTAATTATCTTCAATTGGAAACCTCGGTCGGAAAGCAATGAGCAACGAATTCAATTTTACCGAAAGATCTTTTGTCCTCCAAGTTTCCCTCGAAAGAAATATCTCCTCCATTGTCTCCCGTCCCAGTATTTTGTTTAAGATTCTCCTCCTTCCCAACAAATGCTTTTAATTGTTTGTATTCCCATCTTCCAGCCATTGTTTCCCTTCCGGTCCGCAGAGGTGGCCGTCCCAGCCTTTGCCTCGACTCCGTGCACACGACACAATGAGACAGTATCACATCGGTGGCCTTATAAATAGACAAATAGGGTCATCCGCGTCCCGTTCCCGAAATTTCGCATAACAGGCTTCGTCTCGAAGTTCGCTGAAGCCTTAATTACGCGAGGAAAGGGATCACGTTCCGTCGATTATTTACCTCCCCTAGGAACGGATACAAAATAATAGATCGTAGGGATGGTAAAAATAACCTTGCATCGACCCGGCTGCCGAATCTGGAATTCGGTTATCGTATATCATATAATTGGCGGAAAACGAAAGCAGCCCCTTTTTAGGGTCTATCAACGAGAGGGCGTGTGTATCGGAGGCGGGAGAGGTCAGTCCCCTCCTGCCACACGCTATCTCCCCATTCCCCTCGCTTCCACTACGCCATTTCCCCTTCCCCTACCCCTCCCATTTCTCCAGCCAACCCGAGAGAGAAGCGGGCAGGGGCTGCAGCGAGCATCGACCTTTAGCCCCAGCGGAACTTGTAGTGGTGGGAGGTTCGTGGGTGGAGGGAGGGGTGGAAAGGTGGAGTAGATAAGAGAGTTGCGAGCGAAGAAAAGCGAAGGGTTAAAGTGCTTCAATCATACCAGCATGTCTTCCCTCCCCCGCTCGCGAGGGTAATGCGAAATTAACCGCGATGCGTGGCGCGTACAATTTATTTTAATTTTTGCGGGGTGCTGGGAGACGGCATCACGATTTCTAGCCCGCCGCAAAGGCAGATTTACAAATAGGTACCAGCTGAGGGCCTAGTCCTAAGAAGATCCTCAATAAAGATTGTATAGTGGCCTTCAATAAAATTTTATAGATTCGCAAAGCTAAGGATATGACGCGAAATACGAGTACTTCTTTCACTCATGATAAAATGATTGCGCTTACGTAAAAAATTCCGTTTTCAGAACCGTGAAACTCAGAATTCGTTAATAAAATCAATTATACTTTAACAGGTAACATATGAAGGGAAGTTTCTATAGTTAGTTTTAGTTAGTTCAGATCGTTACAAACTACTACGTGTGTATGACATTGGCAGATGTAGGGAGTGGGATAAAGGGGCGACCGCCTCCGTAGCCAAGTTTCTTGATCCGCCCCTGGTATTTGAATATCATCTCTCTGTGTATCTCTCTCAGATTTTTGACATACTCTGTTTTGCACATCATCAATTTTAGTACATAGATACATACACCAACGACTTCCTAAAGTTTGGTGTCCTTTCGCGTGAAATATGCGTTCAATTTGTTACAAAACTCAGGATAGCCCATGAGATACTAATGGCAATTGATTTAATTCAATATTTTAGTTTTTGACCTCTTCTTAACGATGAAATATTCTAATAAATTCATTTCTTTGTACAATATAACAAAACGGGTATGTACATACCACCTCCCGTCTTTATTTTGCGTCTTATAATTCCAATTAGAATGGAAGGGAATAAGCGCGTCGCGATGTGTTGGTTGCAGCGGTTGAAGCTATAACTCCTCTTTCAAAAGCGGGTACGCAATTATCGTCCGGTGGGTTTCATTCCAATACGCTTTATGTTTCGGGATATTGGGTGGTAACGGGGAAAGATGACGAGCGATCCGCGGACCAAATTGGGGCCCGAGCTCCAACTTCCTCCTCCATCGCGCGCAAATTACGGAGTTATCGAAATTTTCCGCGCATTTAATTTCAGAAACGTCCCAGAATTCAATAACGGACAGTTTTGACAATAATTAATACGCCCACTTTTCCTAAGAAACGGAGCGCAAACTCAGGGTCTTTAATTATATTCGCAAACGAAATGATGCGGAAATAAATAAATTTTACCTCTCTGATCAAAGACGAATTGTCAGTAGCCAACACGAAAAACAGTGGGATATCTCAGAAAAATAGGTGTTTGATAATGATTTCTTTTAGAGAAATAAATTGATGACGAATTCCTGAAAACCTCGACCTCTGCGATTTAGAGGAAAAAACCGCAAGCATTTAGAGTTTCGAATGTTTGAAAGCTTTGTATTAAATAGGTAAACCATATGAATTACATCGATATTAATTTTGTAGAGTTTCATCCTAAAACACAAGATAGATAACACAATTTTGTCTCTATCCAAAAATATATAAACTATTATTATTTTATAGTTAATTTAAGGAAAAGAGACAAAATTTTTTAGTAATCTTGTTTCAAGGTAAACCACTGATTTAAATGTTGTTAATCTCGATAATAAAGTCCCTCTTTCCAGTAGGTTTGTATTTCCAAAAGATGTGTAACTAAATTGTGCTGAAACTTCCATAATTGGTATTTATTTTGTGATTTTTTTCCTAATCGATATTTATCTGATATCATCTCAAGTGTACTAAGTTTCTCTTGTATTATTCGGTATTAACGTTGCGAACATAAATAAAATAAACTATATCTTTAGATAACCAGAATACTACGCCATTTCAGTGGTTGAAAATAGCAATGTACATTCAGTGACCACTTCTACGAATTTCTAAGATTGAGATTTAATCAAATTCTTAACATCGTTACTAGATTAAGAAGTAAAAATGGTCCTTTTTCTTTGGTTCATTCCGTGTTGAATTCCAAAACTCGTATATCTCAGCCTTGCGAAAATCTTACTAAGCCGCTACATATGTCTAAGCGAGAGTAAGATTGATGCGCCATGACGTGTTCAAAAGAAAAGCGGCAATGAAATGTTGTATTTAATCCAATTCTAAAGCGAGAAAGTGCCTTAAACTCGCTTCCAATTGACACTAGGAAAAAGAGAAGTAAATAAAATCTCCAAGGGAAATGGCGGTATGGAAGATCAAAGCGTTGAAGATAAAGTGATTGTGAATAAACCTGAAAAGGTACGAAAGTGAAAATGAGACTCAAAATCAGTTTCAAATCTGGAACATTTTCGACATGGAAAATAAAAAGTAGTCTCCAGAAATGAAATAATGAATGCTTACATGCGTATATATCTCTCTCTCCGTTATCTGTTCTGCTGTGATGTTAAGGAAAAGGGAAAAGTCGAACTTTTATAAACAACAGTATAAAAGTTCGACTTTTCCCTTTTCCTTCATAGAATCTTACCTTGAAGTCACGGCCCAAGCAGTTGATTCTATTTTAATGCTGTGATGTTACTTCAAAAACAAATCTCTTTTAAATACTCCATACAAATTTATAGAGTATCCATTTTTGCAAGAGTTAAAAGTTGTAGTCCTCTAACAGGTATGTACTAAAAAGAATGGTAGAATGGTAATGGTAAAGAATGAATCACTCAGCATTACTTAATTTCCGATTGTTTCTGTTATCTTCAGTATCTACAGCTAGGCAAAATACATAATGTTAATGGATGCATCTTAGTAGTAGAATAGAATAATAGAAGAGTAATTATTTCCAAAATAATGAATCAAATAATTTCTTATTAATTTAATCGATGCTTTTCTTCAACATATAAAATTTTCAATTATATTATAATCCGCATTGATGTTGTCGCATAAGGACATAAGTAAATAAATAATATATATTACCCAGCTTCATATTCTGACATTCTGTTCTTAGATGTCAGATGCGATGTTACATCCTCTCATTATTCAATGAATTATCATTGTATTTATTTGTTGAATACTTTAACATATTCCCGATGACAAATAAAAATACTTTGTAAATTGAGACGGAATCCTGAATAAGGACATTATTATGTTGACGTCCGTTTAAATTAGTTGTTTTAAATTTAAACTGCAAATGTGCCTGTTTTAGATGCAAGCTGCAAATGCCAATTTTCCACGCGTACGGCAAAATTTATCACAGGACTCGCGTTTTTTTACCTTTTGTGAGTGCACTCCCATCTAATTATTTTCATTCCGTCCCCGATTCGATTATTTTTCGTGACGTCCATCAGAAAAATTGCCACAAAAATTTATACCATCGAAATGTTTCATTTGTAACTGATAGAGAGCTATGTAAACATCGGTCGCAGTCAGCGATGAAGTTATTAGGTGAGAATATATTCGTTATACGGCGTATACATACATTAGAGGAATGATTGACCTCTTTCTTCAATCTGTGTCTTTAATTCCTAGGTATCTTCTCCAGTATTATTTAAGTAAATGAGCTCATTCTGTATCATTTTTTATTTTAGAGTACCTATATTTAAAAAATATTGTTAGTGGTTACTTGAAATACTAAAATATGTGAATATGGGCACGTTTTACTTTTTGTCAAAACATTCAGTTTTCGAAGCTTTCATAATCTCTCCCATTTAATTTATTAGTCTTATGCTTAACCCGATCCCGCTAAATCACGGCATAATTAAGGAGGGCCATAAATTTTAATTTTCATTACCATCCCTAATAGAATACTATTAATTATATAAAATAACGTAATCCAAAAACTTCATCGTATTTCAACTGGAATCCGATTAACATTGGTGCCGGTCCTTTCATTTTAATTTTTAATTTAAACGCTCCAACAGATGATGCGATGGCGTGAAATATATTGATTTATGCCGGGGGCAATGGATATCGTTGTTGTCACCGACATAAAACAATATTATATTTTTCATGTAAATGGGATAGGATTCCTTATATACATATAAATATTTTGTCATCGTTTTTCCGACATTCAATACGGGTTCCGTAAATTTTCCATGACGTCAAAGCCATAGGGCGATGCGGATATAAATTTAATGATGTAGGATGATAAATGGAGGATGTTGAAAAACAGTGTTTTATAGAGAGGAAATGCAGGTAAATGACAGACAACGGCAAGTTATGAATGCGTTGGAGAGTGGGATGGAAGCAGAGGGAAGCAAGAGTACGTATTTACACAAACACTCGCAAGAGTGATATAAAGTACACAAAAGGAATGCTAATGAAGAGACAACGTCTTCGGAATAGAAATTAACGATCGCCGTATTGGGCAGCCGAGGGCGTCCACAGGACGAAGAACGTTAGCGACGTGCCGATTCTATATCGTGCGTTTCCATCACTTTTTCGTCCTTCTCCGTCTCTTCTTTAAAAGTAAGGAAGATTGGACTTTTCATCTTCACTCAAACTTCCATATTATTTCTGGGAAGTTTTGGCATCCTCATGCATTTATAGTGAACCGTGAGTCGCAGGCAATTCGAGGCATGTATTTGGTTACCCTTTTAACACAAAATTAAATTCGAGGGAAATTTAGTCGATACTGTTCAAGCCAATTTTACAAATAGATTGTTACTTATCTTCATGAACTTATTTTATTCATTTGTAAATACCACGGAAGCTTGGAAGTCAATTCTTTCGTATCAGCTTATTCTCACATTAATAGTTTTTATCAAGCTCACTACTTTTAATTTATTTATGAATCTATTGATTTTCGTCTTAACCCTTCCTTTGAAAGGACAAGCCATGATCGACAAGTAACTCAACTTAATAGCTAATCTAGGATTAAAGATATTTTATTAAGAGATTTAAGATTTGCATACATAATTAAAAGATAAAAACCAGTGTACCTATGGAAAGTCATTTTTTGTCATTAAGATTTTCTTTTTCTAAGAAATTTTTTCAAGAGATTTAAGAGATTTTCTTTCTTTCTTTAAGAGATTTCTTAGCTCTAACTAACTCATATTGGAGATTCAAAACATTTTCGTATATCCCTTTAAGGGGTATTTTAAGGTACATATGTACGTAACAGATATATTTCATAGAAACACCCAGCCCTTTGGTCTGAATACCCTTCTGAAAGTTTTATAATCAAAATACAGTACTCTGTGTGAATTTTATCCTATTAAAAAAGCATCAGCAGTGATGACCAAGTCCATTAAGCAATATTAGGTAAAAGGTAATTTTGCACAATAAGGTGCGCGCCTAGGAATATTCCCATGGAGAAACGAGCATGAAGAAAGTCTGACAGGACCGAGGCTAGAACCCGGATCTTCCAGCTTCCGGGTGACTGCCTTAGCCAATTGAGCTATCGTGTCAGAACAATCAGATATGCCGTTCGGGAGACTTTATGGGCAAGGGCGAGAGGTTCGTCTGAGTACGCAGCATCGTCCATAGCCACGACCTCAAAGAAGTACCGGCCACACACTGCATGTCTAGTCGTTCTGGCACGATAGGTCAATTGACTAGAGCAGTCACCTGGAAAATAGAAGATCCGGGTTTGAGTCCCGATCCTGTCAGACTTTTTCATGTCCTTTTCTCATTGGGAATATTAGGTTTTTTCGCTTTGACCTTATGATCATATTATCATAGTTTCACTATCTTCCCTATCACTAGATTAATAGATGTAGTAATCAGTGTAACTGGCATATAATAACACACTTGAGTTAAAGCTTTCGTAAAACCCGAAGGTAAATATTTTAATCTGCCTATCACAATTGAATTTTCAAATTCCTTAGTTCGCTGAAAATTTGTCTAATTTCACCCAATTTCACAGATATCAAAAGAGATGGTTTTGGGAATATGCGCAATAATATCGGAATACCTCCGAATATCGGAAATTTAGAGTTGAAATTTTTTAAAATCTCTTCGCGGATTTTTTGCGCCCACATTTTTTTGTGAGCGTTTTCCCGCATCGTAGGCTTTTCTCTGTAAACCCTCAGTTGGGGAGTTTCCCCCACCACCTAAATCTTTCTGTATATATGTATCTATATCTAGTTAATTATCTACTATCTATATTTGTCAGTTTCTTTGTATGTATTGATAGATTTTCTAAATTTAAGGTGAATTGTTTTTGTTTAAATTATGTAAAATTATCATACAATACCTCCAGAGACCATTTTGGGCTTACCCCGTCATAAAAGTTAAATAATAATAGTATTCGTTGAATTTGATGCATAAACTCAATTTTTCGTAATAGCTACTTCTTCCAATCAAAATACGCTGAAAAGTCTCTAACACGAAATAATCATTCTTCCCAAAAAGTCCAAAAATTCATCAGAATATCTGTTACACATCTGATGCGAAAAAAACGTAATAATTTTGTCTTCGAGTCTATCACATCCGGGCTGAAATTGAGACATAAAATGAACCTTGGATCACATTATGGATGCTCCTCGTGTTCGTTGGGCGATGGATTCCGCAGGCGCTTTATCCATTCCCCAGTTGTATTTTTCTCGCGCAATCAATTTGTCCACATCGTGGCCCCCACACGAGGTCCTCGCGAAGGATAGAAATTCGGAATTTTTTCCTCGAAATCGCGGGATCAGATGTTGAGGTTTAACGCGAACAGATGGAGAGAAAGAGAGGGTGGCGTACGAGAAAATTGAAATGGGGAATGTGTACGGTTTCATCCTCTTTTTTTCTGGCAGGAGAACATAAGGAGGGAGGGATAGAAGTAGCGCACAAAAGGGTAGAGATGCTATCTACAATCGAGATGGATTTTTCCTTTTTGCCAAGGTTGGGGATGGAAAGAGAAATGGAAGATGGAGGGATTTACAGGGAAAAGGGTTCGAGATAAAAACGAATGGAGGAGAGATTAAGAGTCGGTTATATATTTTACCGTATGTGAGGGAGATGGAGAGGGGGCAGAGGTACGGGTGAGTGATAGCGTAAAAAAAAGATGTGCGCGACCCGAGCGAGATGGATGCTTTGTTTTCGTTCATTTTGCCGCGGTTTTGTATCACACCGTATGTTACAGTAACGGAATGAGGTTGGTACTTATATTCCAGAAGAATTATAGCGTAAAGCAACATTTCCTTGTGGAAGTACTTGGCTGTCCGATCGGAAGAATTCTCTTTGGCGCTCTACATCTACAGTTCAATCGTTCTCTATTACTCTCTCAATATCTAGTATTATAAAATCGATCATAAATCGCGAAATCTCAAAATTCACACCTGCGTCCTTTATCTAACCTGGATATACTTATTTTTATCGGTCTAATGAGTCACACATTAGGTTCTGCCGACAAAAATCGGCAATCGTTCGATGAATCAAAATAATAAATTAAAAATTGTGTTTTATCTTAATTCATTTTATTCTATACATTTTTATCCTATAAGTTTTTATTGTGAGTATATTTAGAATTTTTCCTTTTTTAAAATGACTTAAAAATTATTTCCTCATACTTTTCTCTCAACTTTTTTGCTTTATTCTTACCCAGAAACAAAATCAATACATAAAATGAATATATCAAGTAGCATTGATAAATCTAAACGTAATTAGATTCGATTTGAAACTCAGTAAAATAATGGTAGTAGTTCTCTTGATAGATAGAGAGGGTGGAGAGGGGAGTAGAGAGATTCGTTGACATAATTCAAAATTATAGCAGGACTTCGTAAATTTAAATTGCAGAAACAAATGTAATTACTTAGTATAGGCTTAGGAAAGGATTATGTAATGTATCTGGTTATGTGACTAAATGTGGAAAAAATAGAGAAAGAAACGCTCTCTCTTGTGCAAAGGAGAATTTTATGAATGAAATTTATCTTCTTTCAATTTTGTATAGATGATAAAAGCGTTGACATTCGAAGACATATTAGACAACAATGAAAGTAAGCTCTCTTGTCTGGAAAGAAAAACAGCAAATTGGGGTGTACGTTAAAGGTCAAATTATTCTTTGCACCAAGAAAGTAAAAGAGCGCCATTAAATGTACTTTATGAACAAATTTTATGCCGATTTTCTCAACTCATTACGGATCTACTGAAAGAAGGAACGCTCCGATTACAAGGGAACCATGTCATGACGTGAGCTGGGTATTGCTTTTACCTTTGAGCACGCGAGTCTTACATTTGCCGACCCCTTCTTGAATATTCACGTTCATGACGTCACGCAAGGCTCGCTAGGGCCGGCACGAACCCTGGGCAAACCAGCGGCAGCTCGAGAAGCCAGGTTTTGGAAGCGAGCGTTAAGAAATATCTTATAAATATCACTGAAATGGGGGAATTTCCAAGCTTATTTTAATGTTCAGATAGGCTTTTTAGATTTTTTATCTCATGTTGAAATCGTTTACGAAAGGGAAATTCTTTGGAGAATAAAAAAAATGGACACGAACACGGTGTTCTCAGATAACCGATACCCCAGAAGGACCAGTGCCAACAGCTGCTTGACGGCCGATACACTTAAGTTAATATATCTATAGAGTTCCAGATTGACGATTGGAAATGTAAGAGACAGAAGATAATATATTTTCCATTGGATTCGACAGCTCAGTTTACTCGAATTTTTAGTTAGCAAAACACACAATTTTTCATCGTTGTGTGGCTAATCATTTCAAAGGTACGAGTTAATTTTTTAACGCCAGAGTAACATTAAGATAATATATACTTAATTAATAAGAGACCAGCGTAATTGAAGTTCACTTTGAATATAAAATACGGTTATCTAAATCTCTCCAGAACTCGCAAAATCGCCGCACCGATCTTTTAGTTTAATAAATGAACTTCTTCCGGTTTTCCATGAACTCTAGTTTGTTCGCAAGAATAATGGCTATCACACCAAAATCAGATCTTTTTACTGATAATGTATACAACAAAGCATCATTCTTCCAGGTCCCTCTTTAACGGAATAATAGACCCACAGCCCCGAACCATCTCTTACGAAGGTAGCCTACCATTTCATTTGCCGATGCGAAAATTCCGGAAAATATTTGGATGTTTCGAAGACAGTGGATAGTTATTTTTGCCTTTTGCTTTCCAAAAATATTGTGGATTGTGACAACAATTTTATTAACGTAAGGAGTGTTCCTCACAGATAATGTTGATCTATCTGAGACATTTATGCACAAAAGTGCCTCGTGATAGGATAAAATCTTGCTCAAACCAAAGGGAGAGTTACGTCCTAAACGACGAAACAAAGTTTTACGATATTTTTTATAATTTTTCTCGGAATAAGTTTCCATTTACAACCTCTTCAAAGAAACTTTTCACGTATGTTCTGTAATACTGTAAACTCGGAGATGTTCATTATCTCCCTGGAGTTCCATGAGAAATTAGTCTCTCTAAACTCTGTGCTGTCTATTGTAATAAATTGTTTTTATTTTTTCATAATGGCTGTATTAGTAAATTTAAATTTACGTTAACCACTGGCCTGCCACTGCTCAGGAGTTTGAATCGACCGCTAGCAATATCATTTAGAGTGGGGGTCGATAGTATAGCAAGAAAAGCAGTATGTCACAGGTAGCAACATTGAGTACTTAGGGATTTCTCACGGAGCTCCAGGGAAATAATAAGTATCTTCTTGCTTACAGATAAATCCAATAGCATAAGTACCAACCAAATGTGAGCAGATTAAAGGAACTCATCATTGATTGCTTTCCTTCTCCGCACCCTAAAATACGTTGTTTTTTGTTACTCCTCCTCATAAGCCGTAAAGATAAATTTAATTGGGTTTAACTATCATGAAACCTGAATTAAGGTGAACTCGAAGAAGCTTTATATCGTCGGCTCTTTGCATACACCGTTGGTTAACATGGCAGGGATTAATTTCCCCTCTCCCGTGACTGAGAGTGCTTGCTAACATATTTTCATAAATTGAATATTTTTTATTTGTACAGGATAGAGAAAAATGTATATTTCAATTATTTTGGACTCCTTCTATTTCATGGAATTCATCAAAAATTCATAAATAAAAGCTACTGAGATATTAGTGATACTGAATATTATGAATGAATATAGTATTACAACTCACGAGGTTGGGTGGAAGAAATGTCCACATGGGCCCAACAAGAACAATAAAGGTCTATCTTTCTATTGAATGCTATTAAAAGTTTTATTCATATGGTCACTGCGCTGGAGACTACTTTTGTTTATTACTATGAGGAAAGCAACGGCAAACTGCCTCATTCCTCCTCTTGCCTTTCAAGCCTCATTCCCTACCTAAACCTAATGATAGTTAATGAAGGTGGGATTATGATTCAAACCGACCTTCGGAATGAATACAATACAAACAGGTGACTGAGAACCTTAAGGTGAACCACTTATATTTACGAAAAGAGACGAACTGAGAAAATGAAATCGTTATGGCTTCCTACCACAAAGTCTTGCCAGAATCTATTGATAGAAAAAGAGACGAACTTGTAAACCCGGAACAAAATGGTAGATTACCTTCAATTAGCTTGAAGCAATTTCTACCCAAGTCGAGGACATGATAAACTGAGAAATTAATCTGGAAGCCATGAGGTTGTTCTCCGTAACTATCTCAAAATGTTTCCAGCCCACTTCTTTACCCAGTGTCACGTGTATATGACAGCAGTACTCCTGCGTTTCAAAGCCGCCAGAAGGATCGTAAACTCCGCGAGAACAGGTGCACAACGAGAAGCAGCTCGGAATCGATCCGGGAAAGAAAAGAAACGCTCTTTAGCCTCTTTTTGGGAGGAATTTGCGTGTCAGACAGAATGACGGAGACCCGCACGCAGATGTCGATTTTCGGGAAGGAAAAAAACGCGGCAAAAAGCTCGATAAACACCGATAAAGTGGGAAATGAATAGAAGCGAAGACAAAGAAAGGAAGGAAAAACGTGGGAAAGGTTGAAGAAGAGCGGGGAAGTAATATCGCCGGAGTGGCTTCGGTTAGGAGAGAAATAACGGAAAGAAAAGTGAAGGTGAGAAAGTTGGGTCGTTAGGCAAATAGTGAAAGAATGGGGCAATCCATCGGTTGGATGACGAAGAAGGGAGGTTAAAACGAGGGGAGGAAAGGAGGAAGAAAGGGAGTAACCCCGAGAGGAAAGGGTTAGCAGGTAGAAGTTGGGAAAGTGTTAGGTATGATAAGAAATGGAAGGGGTGGTGTGTGTGTGCTGTGAGGTGGTGCAACGCCCCGGGCGTAGGTGTTGGGCTCAGATGGTGTGGGGGGGAAGCCCGGGAAAGAATCCCGGGATGAAGTTTTTGTTCCTTGCAAGGAAATCGCCCGTTCACTCTTTTCGACTTCATTCCTATGGGTCTGTCACTCTCTCGAGAAATTCCTCAAACAAATGCGTACCTCGTTGGAGGAGAAATATCGCCCTCCCCGGCCGATCCTCCCCCCTTCTCCAGGTTGCGAGTTCCCATAGCTGCAGAGTGACGCCGTCCCAAGGTGAAGGACTGACATCTTTCCCGGAATGAAAAGAAACCAAAAACGGTGGAATCAAAATATTCTGCTCCCATCGACCAAGGATATCCCCGTTTTTCTCGAGATCACTCTGTTTTACTGAAAACACTGCAACGGCAGATGAAAACGGGAATGGTGTTTCAGATTTTGGGTTGAGATCGGGAGAGAATCGGAGCTTCAGGGAAGACGATATCTCGGAAACAGTTAAAATGTATTCTTCGGAAAGGGAATGAATGATGTGAGGCTTAATTAATTTTTATGTTTCCTAAGCCTTAGATTGCAGATTGTGTTCTTTCTTTTGATGTCGTATTGTATCCTCTCGCGCTTTTGTTCTCTCGCCTTTATTGCCTGAGAAATAAAGCCTCTATAAGTTACGTAAGAAATAAATTAATATATGAGGAGGTAGATTCTTCTTTTAAGCAGACAATGAAGAAAGAAGTATCAAAAGCATTTGGCCATAAACGATCCTGATATTCACATACAACGTTTTATTCTATTCATTCTCAAGATGTTCCGAAAATAATTAATAATTTTCGATTGTACTTACTTACCCTTCCACGAAAAATGTTCTGTGTTTCTACCTTAAAATTATCCTCTCCCAACTTCTTTTTCCATCAATCATTAGTGATTAATTGAAATTATTGCAATTCATTTCCGTCGCAGATATACTTTCGATAGGCCTGCGTTAACGGTTGAAATCAATAAGAAAATAACTCTTCGTATCCTAATTTTTTCCTCGTCCCCAGTTTAATGAGTATTCCTTCTAATATTTCTCTTTCCTCCCTTTGCTTTTATTCCCACCGTGTAATACAAGAATATATTTTTTCCTCTTCAGCTGAGAGGTCCTTACAAATGGAGGAAAAATGAGATTTTAATTGGATTCCGTGCTTGTATTCGCAAAACAGGCATGATTACATTCACCGCATTTTTTGAATTTTCCCTTTTTTTACTTTAGCCTGATTAAATATTTGTAGAGAATAAACTTTTTGCAAAAACTAATTATCTCGAAATTCAGCCTCCGCGTTTTCGTGGATAAATACAGAGTACATTCCTTGCAATAACATTTTTCTTTTAAGGCCAAATTGCTGGAAAAACGCAAATTGACGCAAATGTTTAAATTATAAATTCAATTGACGCAACTTGCAAAAAATTGGCAATTCCTCGAAATGAACGCCTAAATTAACCGCAAATGCCATCAGTGTGAGTAATCGAAATTCTACCTGCTTTATTTGCCAATTACAGCTCAGGTGTTTATAAAGCGTCGTGTCTCCTTACCTGTTTTTTATCTCTCGGAATTTATTTTCATTTTAAAAGGGTGAGGATGCCTCGATGAGCCAGAGGAGGTCGCTTTATTAGTAGGTCTATTTATTTTTTAGAACTTCTGTGATGTGAAAAAATGCAGCAAGAAATTCGTTAATTTTCTCATAAACGAAAATTTTAATCGATTTCGTAGTATATTGGTAACTAAATTCAGGCTATTTGTGTGTGCCGCATTGCTCGAAGGAATAACTTTTTCCAGTTTGGCTCGTTGGATTTTTATTTTTAGAAAATCCCGTGCACACTGTTAATTAAAAAATATCTCATTATTTTTACGGAAAGATAGTGGACGATCGTTAACAACTAAAGCACCGGCGAAAGATATGCATTCGGAAAAGAGAACGCACACGACATGAAATGAAGTCATAAGAATAAGATAGCCATAGATTAATCTAATACTAGGGAGCGACTATTTCATTTTATATTAATCATTCCATATTGCATTCATCTATTTTCCGCCGTGCGAAAAAAATAGGTTTTAGATTTCAACGCAAATTGTCTCTTAGGGCTCTTTTAAATTAATGGGAGTAATTTATCCTCCTAATATATACACCCCATACTCTATGCACGTTTCTATGATGGATTTTATATCACAAACCTTCCTTGCCAATACCACGGCTTATCTTAAGAATAATTTACAGTTGAAAGAAAGAATCTACAACCGCATGAGAAGTATAATATAACACAACTCAGATATTTCAAAAAGAGCACGATTTAAAATTCCATCCTTACAACGTAAAACATACTCCTACTATCGAATAAGGAAGTTATTACCGAAAAAAAATGCTTTCAAGATTTATAAGGCATACATTTTTATTTCTTCAAGAATTATCTCCAGTTCGTCATATTTTACTGTAGAAAACGATTAAGTTTATGACAGTTCATCTCATATAAGGCTTTCTTCGAAAGCTGATTTTGGAGAATCAGCCTCTTTGTATGAAGTCATCACATTGATCATCAGCTATTTACGTCGATTAAACAACAGAAAATGGGGAGTGTTTCGAGTGTGACACCGCTGTTTGTCATCAAGAGAGTATGTCAATAAAAAGCGCTGATTTTATAGAAGATGAATCTTTATGCTACTTCAAGACTAATAGACCGTAGAGCTTTATTTTTAAATATTTATCAATTATAAAACGAAAATCCGTAAAAGTCGTAGATATACTTTGTGAAAATCCGTCCTATGGAATTAATAAATTGTTTTTCGAGAAATTCGAAAAAGTTATGGTATACAGTCGTATAAAATATTATGTATACTATCAGAAAAGATTATAGTGAAAACTGTTTTAAAAACGATACTCTTGTATTTCAAAGAAATAAAATGGAACCTCAAGTATAACCTAACTCTCTTTTACTAGCATCGGGCTTCTTCCTCGTTCCTTGTATGTACTATATCTTGCAAATTATCTTTAAGTCAAATCATCATCAATACATACACGGTTTCAGTGACTTTAACGATCTGCTTCCCGTTATTGAACAATGATGAATGACTATGACAGGAGAGGGTTATTGAGAACTTTTCAATCCAATCTCAATTCCTTTGGCGCAGCTCCTCTGGCTATTTTCTGATGAACCTTCTGCATAAGGTCAGCATTCATCTTGGGCATTCGAAAGAGGTCCGCTATAAGCGCACCGCCATTGATCTTCATCCGGATGTTTCCTTAAAGGAGAAGTCTCATCCAAGCGAAATAATATGGCGAAATACCTTTTTTGAGAGCATACTTTATAACTGAGCTCAGTGAGGCAGAAGTAATCACACTGTTCGTGGTCGTTAACGGTCGGAATAGTATTCCACGGGGCAGCATCCAGCGATGTTTGTGTAGATCTCCATTATTCCTTAACTACCTAACGTCACGCAAGAGTTGCGATTTATCTCCTTCCTCTATTTTTTGCTAAAATACTCTTTTTTTTCTTTTGAGGATAATTTCGTCCATGCAATGGTGCAAATGTGGACCTCTGTGCTCGTTCTCTCTCGTTGTTACATAAATATCCTTTTGGCATAACTTCGAAGTGGTGATAATTGGAGATTATCTTCACCATTCCATATCACTTTATTGGTGGGGGGGTTTCGGGTGTTAAAACCATACCCTGAGTCAAAATGGGTTTTAAATAATTGAGGTTACGGTAGGTATACTGTTATTGTTTAACAATTTTCAAATACACGTACCGCTGGTAACTTGCATGGAATATATGTAAATATATATTTGATTCTGTCTTTATTACATTTAGGGCAGAAGTTTGCCTGCCCCTGGAATGGAGGCGATTTTGCGTTTACTCCATTGATGTGAACCCACCCCAGAGAAATCCTTACTATGACCCTGCCTTTATGTGCACCAAAAGAAGCTATTCTAAACTTTTATAGTAACACATACAATGCGAGAAAAATTCTGCAGGCAACCAAATGAAGAAATTTCGCTTCCGTAACGTCAGTAATTACGATAAAAATACATTTATTTATTTTTATGCTTATAAGCTAAGATTTCAACTGCTGATATAAGATGCAGCTGGCTATTGTGGATAGAGCATCTGTTAACACTATAAAAAATCGATTTATAATCGATTTTTTATGGAATCGATTTTTATATAGAATCGATTTATAACCATTCCCATAGATTTCCCCATAGCATTTGTCTCCAAAATTTTTAACTGGAAAAGTAAAAGCATTGGTGGAAAGTGAATAAAACGAGGCAGAATGTTAATTTTTTAATGTTATCAATAAAGTTAGAAAATAAATTCATTGTTTTCTCAAAAACTTTCTCACTTCAAGTTTTTTCCTACAGATATATAACGAAAAGTAGCTGGCGACTACATTTCTCAATGCATTTTGCCAAAAACTCTCTGCATTCCCATAGATTTCCCCATAGCATTTGTCTCCAAAATTTTTTACAGGAAAAGTAATAGCATTGGTGAAAATTGAATAAAACGAGGCAGATTGTGATAGTAACTAAACTTGATGAAATCACACTCTGCTATTCGAAATTACTTTTGCTGCATGATAAAAGTATTTAAAATAAATTTTTGCCATCTTTTTTTTCTATGCAAAAGTTGCAACAGCGCCCTCCGTTCTCCCGTAAGAAATGCACGAGGCCATAAGATTTCCATTGTCTTCATAACGTTTGACGGAGTATAGCAAGCGGCACAATAATTCTACGCGCACACCAGATGAGAACAGGTTGTTTATGAGTTACGCTACGTCGAAGAAATTAATCACGGCTGCAATCCTCAGTATAAATAAATAAATAAATAACGTCTTTATTTTGGGCGAAATTGAGACTTTAAAGTCTCCTCTTCCATTTAACCCATCGTCAATATTAAAAAAATTAAATTAATAATAAATCAATAAATTAATAATAATATCAAAGAGTTAAAAAATAGATAATTAAAGTTAACTTATGTTGAATTAAGACAAAATTGGAAATATTTAGTTGTGGATTTAAAAACCTAAGTGAGGCCTAGGAAAAAAATATATCCACAGCAGGAAAACACCCACAAAGAAGGGGGGTGTGAAAAACCTGCACAAACCTACTGAGAGTATAACGGATAAACATAATTTGAAGCTGGTTCGGAATAGAGGAACTACATAGGTAACGATTTCATAGAGTGTTACGAGCAGCTCTTAAAGTAAAACATCAAGAGGTGAAGCCGCATCGTAATTCTGGGTGGGCTGGAGCACCGAGCTATCTTCCGATTTCTTTCATTCCCTTTAATTCAGTCCCTTCCGACGAAGCAATTCGCGAGAGCCACAAAAACATCGCATCGATTCAGTTCAAAAAGCGTACACCGGGCTCGTTCGATCCGTTGACCGAACTAACTCAGTCAGTCGACTGACGCAGATCGGGAGCGTAAGAAAGAGCGGCCAAGAGAGTGGGAAGGAGCGGAATTATGTGAGGTGGAGACGGCGGTGTGTGACTGTGGTTGGCTGGTGGAACGCAGAGAAGGGATGGTCGGCGGCGGTGTGGGTTTGCGCTCGTGGGATGGGGAAGTCTGGGAGCCACGCACCGTTAACCTGTTCCAGTCCGACCGCGGACTGATCGCGGAGTATAAAAATCCTCTTGCGCGGAAAATGGGGGCCGCGGCTCATTGGGCCCGCGGGCAGGGGGCGAAGAAAATGGGTGAGGAATGAGTGGAGGAAGAGTTCGGAGAAGGGACCGGGCATGCATGAAAAAGGGAAGGTAACGAGAAGAGCAAATCGGGAGAGACGGTGGGAAGAAAGTGAATAAAAGAATGGTGCAAGCGGCGTTGCCAGGTTTAGCCAACTCTTTGCAGTGTTGCCTTTGGTTTTTGCATCGCCGCCGCGAAAGCGCCTTTCGTATCGAAATGAATGTTGTTTTGGAGTCTAATACCACTTAGGGAATCTTTTTTCGCCAGAAGACGGTATTTGGGTACGATAAAACCGAGTATGAAATCAACAGGCCACATTTTAGTGGTGTACTGGCTACATGTAAATAGTTCAACATTGAAATGGTTCAATAATTTAATTGCCAAAGAAATTTAGGTAGTATATTTTGCATTTTATTAAAAAATAAATAAATGAAATTGGAATGAAACTAAAGCAATAAATGAAATTGGAAAACAATATTTTTTAAATAAGTGAACTTGTTTCAAGAATAGACAATAAGGTCGCACTGAATGTTTGAAAAGGGCACATTATGCCTGTAAGCTGCAAGTTCCACATCTCTGCTCCTGATCGTCAACCAAATAGCATTTCTTTATGAAGCAAAAGCATGAAGAAATATTTTTTGAAAGGACAGATAAGGACAACGCTCCAACATCCTAAGTGGTGAACGAAGTATTACTTCAAGCGGAAAAGCAAGATTATTTGGAAAGAGACGCGATTTTAGAAAATTGAATTATAAATTTTTACACGGTGCAAGCATAGTTAGATTGAGGTACCTGCTGTAGCGGCAACAGCGTACGAAAGGGTTGGGGTGTGTATGATGTGGGAGTGCGGGAATCGAGGTGAGTGGACGAGATTAAATGGAGGGAGTGGAATGAGGAGTCCTCAGTGTGGAGGGAAAAGAGGAAGTATTAGAAGGGAAAGTTAAAGGAGTTAACGTACTCGGGGAATCCACCATTCAGGACGATGAGAATCGATTTATTTTTCTTTTAGCGTGAGGGGCATTGAGGCTAGAACAATGAAATGTGTAGAAGTGTCGAATGCGAATTCTTTAAATAAGAAAAATGTGAATGGGTGAATGAATTATGAATGTGTCTGCATCAAATGAACAAAAGAGCCCGAGATTCAAAAAAATCTACCCCATTCTCAGAGAAGTTTGAAAATAATGGGATTCATTTTTTGTTGATACAGAAACTGAGTTCATTGGAATAGGCCTTGTATTTTTTTTCCTTTTCTGTCAGATGATATGACATGGACAAGTCCCAGATTGCACTAAACAATACACTGATCATACACATTCATGGTAATCTCGGGTAAGCAAGTAGGCAGGTTAATCTTTAAAGCCCTAAAACATCATTATTTCAATGTTTGGAATGAAATACACAATAGCTGCATTATATAGTTATTCCAGGTCTTCAACAAAGGATATATCCATAATAGAAAAAGTTTGACGAAACTGGGAATCGAGCCCGCATTTTCCAGTTGTCGAGCGAATCTGAGCCATCTGTTATCCAAATGCAGAACATCAAATTTTAACGTTTTAGGTCACAGCATTATAGAAATTACTCCTTAGAAAATATGAAGATATGGCGCTCTATATATGTCTTTCTGATATCTCATTAAGGCCTGTGGACAGGAAAAATAAAAGTGATATTCTTTTGAGAGTAAACGGGAAAAAGTTGAACTTATGAGGCAAAAGTAGGCCATAATTGATACCATCGAAGTGGAATAGAAGTTGTTCAAAATTTGTTTGTTATAGTCAGCAAATGGTTCACTTGAGAATAAATTCCTAAGCTGTTAAAGTTTATGCTGCTGCTTTGGGTTATTCGGAATGCATAAGAGCCTTCTTCTGCTGTCCCTTATGTAGCAGAAAAACCTCCAGCTTTCCGTGTTCAGTTTCGTGGATTCTTTTATACTTATCAATAACATTCGAATTTTAAATTTGACGTAATAATAAATACCCAGCGGTAATATGAGCTCAATTTTAATAACGTCTCCATTGATTTTGGCGGTGTTCTAATATTCATTTCAGATGCTTCTCTGTCATATTTAAAAACTGATTAATTTCTCGTCTTCCAGATGAAAATAACATTAAATAAAGTTCAATCATATTTAAGGCATAAAGACCTTGCTTCGACAATCATAAAATTCCCAAGGATTAATATAGTTATACTCGTAATTACGATATCGTAAATCAACGAGACTCAAGATATCGAACATACACATGGATTGCAAAATGGGAAGATAGGAGAGTATTGCAACTTAACAAGACGTCGCCAAGCCATCGAAGATAATGTTTGCACAAGCAGCACATATTATCTTGGTTAAATTCATTCCGTCTTCATAAACATTTCCTCTTGCGGATTTACATCCCCGAAAATAAATAATTCATACCTCAGTTCGAAGTCTGGCAAATTTCCTCTCCATCTCGTCTGCATCCGAGGCTCCGTGGATTCATTGCAGAAAAGTTAGAGACTATTCATTTGTTTTAATTACTCCAACTGAGTACAGTTATAGTTGGAAATGTTGCAGCAAAGGAGTTCATTTGACAAATAAATTAAAGTAAATTTACGAAAATACGACCCTGATACCGTGGAAACGATTTTTGCGAAATGCTACGACCGAGGAATATCTAATCATAACTGTTTACTGACGTTGGTTGATTCATTAGAAGAGTTCGTCGAGAGTCGATAAAATCTCATTCGTCTAGATTACACGAGATGCATCCCATGAAACTTACATTATAATCTTCCCTCCCTCAGTATCTGCCTGATATCAATTATTGAACGAAAACCTAAGTTCTGTGTTCGGTATAAATCCTTGGTATTATTAAAGCCAGCGTTGCTCAACTCCTCTGTGCAGTATCTGCTTCTCAAATTCCGAATGAAAACCTAAGGGGAACAAATGTTCTTAAATTACAATCGGTCGTACAATTCTAAGAAATGTTTGACTAGTGATTAATAAGATTAGACAAATCGGTATTGTAGAACAAATTGCGTCGTTAGAATGAGACATGATATATGCAAGCTATATCTTCTTCGCGAATATTAGCTAAATGAAATTCAAAACCTTGAACAAACGAGTAATTTGATAAAGATATTTTCTCTCTGTGAATTATTCGTGGATATATTTCGTCGGCGTCACTCTAACTAAAATGTATTCTAGTGAAAAGAGTTAAAATGCCCTATGTTCTTATAGTTTTTATTTTCAACACGTACATATGACAAAGAAGTCACAAAACTAAAAAGTAAAAATAATTACGTGAATTCATACCAATCACGCTGCTCCCGTTCGAGATAAGAACGCTAATTGTCTCTTACATTCAAAATATTCTTCGACTTTCTTCTTCGAGCAGACACATACGACTAAAAGCCTTAAAATTCTATCAGATAATAGAGAAGGAAAACAGTTTCACCCAAGTAATATGGAATTTATTTATTTTGTCTCGAATTAAAACTAAAACGCATACTTCAAGCTAGATAGATTTAAAGGGCGCATTGAACACAGTTCTTATTTTAGATAGTTTTGGAAACAAAGTTCTACCGTAACTGAGAATGCGGCATCTTCTTGACATGATTTTTTAGTTACAGGTTCTTACGTTTATCAGACACGCCGACAAAAAAGTAACTCGTACTCGGGAACGGAGAGAATGTATTGAATACATATTTAGATTTTAGGCATACAAAACAAACCAATACAACCAATACCAATATACCAATTAATAACAATCATAGATTTGATCTTAAACTATTCGGATGCGGTTATAGTACAATAGGCAGGGAGAGATCGTCACGTACTCCTATGGTTGATAAAATAAATTGAGGATATTCTTCTTCTTGGCACTCTAAAACGTTATCTTTGTTTTCTCGTGTTAACGTCGAAATTATGTAAGATTATTTTCTACCTGTTTCGAGACGTCTCAATCAGTGAAACATCTTCATTAACCACTCCCAAAAATTTTAGAGAAGACCATACAGAAAAAAAACGGACAAGAAAAATAGATCTCACATTCTTCACTAACAACAACATTCTATGCTAAAAAGGTTTTCACGACGCTGTTTGTTTTTCGACTGCAAACAGGACACTTGCCTGAACTAGACCAAACTTTCTTGGCGCATTGGTAACAACAACATAAATGTCCAATACTTCCATGTACAAAAACAGCATTTTTCGGTCTTTCCATACACGTTATACACATGTCATTGTTTAATGCCGACACGACATCCGCTGTTTGGGCATCATCTTTAGATTCTTTTGTTCGTTCACTGTAAAACAAAGATTTCACTCTCTCACTATTTGTATTTACACTATATTCCATGCTCTCCATACTTGATAAACACTCCGAGTCACTCTGCATACACGGCTTTTTTCTGTTAGTGTCCAACTTATTCCATTTTCTTGGGAGGCCATTGTTGTTCTTCCTACGTTTACGTCTGGGTCTAGGAGGGAACCAAGTTTTCCTTACCATGCAACATTTACTACAAAATCTATGAATAGGTTTGTTGAGACATTTGCATCGTAAGCAGGTCCAATAATCACCTCTAGGTATCTCTTGGTCTGAATAAGATGCATTGAANTATTCTCCTAAATACGCAGAAACGATTATGTATAAAATAAAGTACTGACTCAAGCGACCTAAAAAGAAAAGTAATCTTGAGAATTAACAGATTTCAATAGTTCGCTATTTGCTTTAGTTTGCCGTTTGCTGTTTTAGGGAAATCTTCTAACGAGTGGAACACCAAACGTGTTTACTCAGGGATTCGCTCAAAATTGTCAGGATATGTTCCTTTGTCTAAAATGATAGAGCTTTTCGGCAGTTGCTTCCACTAGGCGTTTTAGGCAAACATTGTATCGGACAATTTGATTCAGACGATCACGCAATACAAATGCATTGCCATTTTGTCGTGCCATTTTGCCAATGATCGTGAAATTTTTCATTTAGGAAAATATATTATCTGCGACAACAAAATTTTACCATTAAATTTCGACTTTATACCATGTACATATTCTTAACATTTTTCGTCAGTATGGTAGTAGTATTCTTAAAAGTGCTTCGATAACTAAGGTCATTTCGCAAGTAGGCCCCCACTGGGAATCGAACCCGGGACTGCTTTCACCGAAGTTGAATGCGTCATTCACTTGGCTATCCGGGATCACTAGTTTAATCGCTTGATTTAAATATAGGTTGAGTAGGAACACTTGTAATACATAAAATCTGACTGAATTCATTGTTCTCATTCTCTCACACAAATAATGGTACAATTTTGTTTCATTTTTAGTGTCAGTCATCACTCAATTCAATTTTTATTTTTCAACCAAGTTTCATTTTTAGTGTCAATCAATTATAACTAAGTTATCATTTGTGAAGTATCAATGGATGAGATAACGATCTAGAAATCTCTTGCACCAGTAACTTCACAAAATTAAAAATGCTATGAGGGGAGCTGGTTTAAGAGACGCTCTTAATAGAGTAACATCTCATATTATACTCATAATTAATACATTAAAATATTTAAAAAATCATCTAATCTGGTCAAATGTAACCATCAAGTAATAGATGGATACCCTCCAGGAATTGCCTCATTTACCAACGTTTTTAGGAGTAAGAGAAGCGATGGAAATCTCGTTCCACAGACAATAAATACATACATCTATAAAATTATTGATGGAATATATTCAAGATTATTGCTATCGTTACCACTTCGGTTGATAAGAAGGTGGGGTATTTGTATTATTCTAAATATTGCTTCTATCCGCTGTACATACATTTGTCTATGCCACACGCCGAAAGGTGGCTTGCAGGGTATTTATGTAGATACAGATATACATGACGGTTTTTTTGCAAATGTTAACACGAAGTCTTTTTCAATACTAGCAAAGTTCGGTTTTAGTAACAAACCAATGGAAAACCTTTTCTACCGGATTGAAGAAAAAAAGCTCTTGATGTATTGGGCGATTTCCGATAGTTATCGAAGTTGATATTGACATATTGTTTACTTATATTAGCGAGATATTATCGCTCTCTTGGAATTCGAATGATGAAATTCGCCTTTCAGAATCTTAATCTGGCTCATAGTTTTCTCAAATTTATAAATTGAATTCAAACTAAAGAATAACAAGGTACAGTATACTTATCCAGGAAATTTTAGGTAATACGTCATGGGAGTAAAAAGATCGAGAAACGATACAAAAAAGCTCAAGATCACCTCTCTCAATCTAAACATGACATTTGAGTGGAAAAAATTTTCTCGAGTACCGCGAGAAATTTGCTCGGCGTTACTTTCCATCAAATCTGAAAGCAAATATTAAAGCGTTAATTCAATCTAGTTCCAAGTGAATGACGCAGCTGACCAGCCTCCGCATTTCCAGCGTCGCTCGGCAACCGGAGGAGATGGCTAGCAGAAGCTGCCGAGAATCTCAAAGCATCCCAAACTCCTCACAATGCCGTTTACTTTCTTCGGGGAACAGGAACTGGATTTCTAACCCGTCGGCGGTTACGTTGCTCGTCAATTGGGGTCATGGGAGCCAGGCTGAAGCGCCGCTCATCCCCCTCGCACGCACACACGCAGCATCACGGCTACAACGTGATCTTCCACTAATGGACCAAGNATGATTTTAAATGAAATTGGAATGAAACTAAAGCAATAAATGAAATTGGAAAACAATATTTTTTAAATAAGTGAACTTGTTTCAAGAATAGACAATAAGGTCGCACTGAATGTTTGAAAAGGGCACATTATGCCTGTAAGCTGCAAGTTCCACATCTCTGCTCCTGATCGTCAACCAAATAGCATTTCTTTATGAAACAAAAGCATGAAGAAATATTTTTTGAAAGGACAGATAAGGACAACGCTCCAACATCCTAAGTGGTGAACGAAGTATTACTTCAAGCGGAAAAGCAAGATTATTTGGAAAGAGACGCGATTTTAGAAAATTGAATTATAAATTTTTACACGGTGCAAGCATAGTTAGATTGAGGTACCTGCTGTAGCGGCAACAGCGTACGAAAGGGTTGGGGTGTGTATGATGTGGGAGTGCGGGAATCGAGGTGAGTGGACGAGATTAAATGGAGGGAGTGGAATGAGGAGTCCTCAGTGTGGAGGGAAAAGAGGAAGTATTAGAAGGGAAAGTTAAAGGAGTTAACGTACTCGGGGAATCCACCATTCAGGACGATGAGAATCGATTTATTTTTCTTTTAGCGTGAGGGGCATTGAGGCTAGAACAATGAAATGTGTAGAAGTGTCGAATGCGAATTCTTTAAATAAGAAAAATGTGAATGGGTGAATGAATTATGAATGTGTCTGCATCAAATGAACAAAAGAGCCCGAGATTCAAAAAAATCTACCCCATTCTCAGAGAAGTTTGAAAATAATGGGATTCATTTTTTGTTGATACAGAAACTGAGTTCATTGGAATAGGCCTTGTATTTTTTTTCCTTTTCTGTCAGATGATATGACATGGACAAGTCCCAGATTGCACTAAACAATACACTGATCATACACATTCATGGTAATCTCGGGTAGGCAAGTAGGCAGGTTAATCTTTAAAGCCCTAAAACATCATTATTTCAATGTTTGGAATGAAATACACAATAGCTGCACTATATAGTTATTCCAGGTCTTCAACAAAGGATATATCCATAATAGAAAAAGTTTGACGAAACTGGGAATCGAGCCCGCATTTTCCAGTTGTCGAGCGAATCTGAGCCATCTGTTATCCAAATGCAGAACATCAAATTTTAACGTTTTAGGTCACAGCATTATAGAAATTACTCCTTAGAAAATATGAAGATATGGCGCTCTATATATGTCTTTCTGATATCTCATTAAGGCCTGTGGACAGGAAAAATAAAAGTGATATTCTTTTGAGAGTAAACGGGAAAAAGTTGAACTTATGAGGCAAAAGTAGGCCATAATTGATACCATCGAAGTGGAATAGAAGTTGTTCAAAATTTGTTTGTTATAGTCAGCAAATGGTTCACTTGAGAATAAATTCCTAAGCTGTTAAAGTTTATGCTGCTGCTTTGGGTTATTCGGAATGCATAAGAGCCTTCTTCTGCTGTCCCTTATGTAGCAGAAAAACCTCCAGCTTTCCGTGTTCAGTTTCGTGGATTCTTTTATACTTATCAATAACATTCGAATTTTAAATTTGACGTAATAATAAATACCCAGCGGTAATATGAGCTCAATTTTAATAACGTCTCCATTGATTTTGGCGGTGTTCTAATATTCATTTCAGATGCTTCTCTGTCATATTTAAAAACTGATTAATTTCTCGTCTTCCAGATGAAAATAACATTAAATAAAGTTCAATCATATTTAAGGCATAAAGACCTTGCTTCGACAATCATAAAATTCCCAAGGATTAATATAGTTATACTCGTAATTACGATATCGTAAATCAACGAGACTCAAGATATCGAACATACACATGGATTGCAAAATGGGAAGATAGGAGAGTATTGCAACTTAACAAGACGTCGCCAAGCCATCGAAGATAATGTTTGCACAAGCAGCACACATTATCTTGGTTAAACTCATTCCGTCTTCATAAACATTTCCTCTTGCGGATTTACATCCCCGAAAATAAATAATTCATACCTCAGTTCGAAGTCTGGCAAATTTCCTCTCCATCTCGTCTGCAGCCGAGGCTCCGTGGATTCATTGCAGAAAAGTTAGAGACTATTCATTTGTTTTAATTACTCCAACTGAGTACAGTTATAGTTGGAAATGTTGCAGCAAAGGAGTTCATTTGACAAATAAATTAAAGTAAATTTACGAAAATACGACCCTGATACCGTGGAAACGATTTTTGCGAAATGCTACGACCGAGGAATATCTAATCATAACTGTTTACTGACGTTGGTTGATTCATTAGAAGAGTTCGTCGAGAGTCGATAAAATCTCATTCGTCTAGATTACACGAGATGCATCCCATGAAACTTACATTATAATCTTCCCTCCCTCAGTATCTGCCTGATATCAATTATTGAACGAAAACCTAAGTTCTGTGTTCGGTATAAATCCTTGGTATTATTAAAGCCAGCGTTGCTCAACTCCTCTGTGCAGTATCTGCTTCTCAAATTCCGAATGAAAACCTAAGGGGAACAAATGTTCTTAAATTACAATCGGTCGTACAATTCTAAGAAATGTTTGACTAGTGATTAATAAGATTAGACAAATCGGTATTGTAGAACAAATTGCGTCGTTAAAATGAGACATGATATATGCAAGCTATATCTTCTTCGCGAATATTAGCTAAATGAAATTCAAAACCTTGAACAAACGAGTAATTTGATAAAGATATTTTCTCTCTGTGAATTATTCGTGGATATATTTCGTCGGCGTCACTCTAACTAAAATGTATTCTAGTGAAAAGAGTTAAAATGCCCTATGTTCTTATAGTTTTTATTTTCAACACGTACATATGACAAAGAAGTCACAAAACTAAAAAGTAAAAATAATTACGTGAATTCATACCAATCACGCTGCTCCCGTTCGAGATAAGAACGCTAATTGTCTCTTACATTCAAAATATTCTTCGACTTTCTTCTTCGAGCAGACACATACGACTAAAAGCCTTAAAATTCTATCAGATAATAGAGAAGGAAAACAGTTTCACCCAAGTAATATGGAATTTATTTATTTTGTCTCGAATTAAAACTAAAAACGCATACTTCAAGCTAGATAGATTTAAAGGGCGCATTGAACACAGTTCTTATTTTAGATAGTTTTCGAAACAAAGTTATACCGTAACTGAGAATGCGGCATCTTCTTGACATGATTTTTTAGTTACAGGTTCTTACGTTTATCAGACACGCCGACAAAAAAGTAACTCGTACTCGGGAACGGAGAGAATGTATTGAATACATATTTAGATTTTAGGCATACAAAACAAACCAATACAACCAATACCAATATACCAATTAATAACAATCATAGATTTGATCTTAAACTATTCGGATGCGGTTATAGTACAATAGGCAGGGAGAGATCGTCACGTACTCCTATGGTTGATAAAATAAATTGAGGATATTCTTCTTCTTGGCACTCTAAAACGTTATCTTTGTTTTCTCGTGTTAACGTCGAAATTATGTAAGATTATTTTCTACCTGTTTCGAGACGTCTCAATCAGTGAAACATCTTCATTAACCACTCCCAAAAATTTTAGAGAAGACCATACAGAAAAAAAACGGACAAGAAAAATAGATCTCACATTCTTCACTAACAACAACATTCTATGCTAAAAAGGTTTTCACGACGCTGTTTGTTTTTCGACTGCAAACAGGACACTTGCCTGAACTAGACCAAACTTTCTTGGCGCATTGGTAACAACAACATAAATGTCCAATACTTCCATGTACAAAAACAGCATTTTTCGGTCTCTCCATACACGTTATACACATGTCATTGTTTAATGCCGACACGACATCCGCTGTTTGGGCATCATCTTTAGATTCTTTTGTTCGTTCACTGTAAAACAAAGATTTCACTCTCTCACTATTTGTATTTACACTATATTCCATGCTCTCCATACTTGATAAACACTCCGAGTCACTCTGCATACACGGCTTATTTCTGTTAGTGTCCAACTTATTCCATTTTCTTGGGAGGCCATTGTTGTTCTTCCTACGTTTACGTCTGGGTCTAGGAGGGAACCAAGTTTTCCTTACCATGCAACATTTACTACAAAATCTATGAATAGGTTTGTTGAGACATTTGCATCGTAAGCAGGTCCAATAATCACCTCTAGGTATCTCTTGGTCTGAATAAGATGCATTGAACTCCGTATTCGAATCGTCTCCCCAAAATGCTTTGTCTTCTTTCACCTCCACCACCATTCCTATCAATTTTATATTGTCGTCACTGTCAGTAGATGTATCGCTGCTGCCATATCTTATCCTGCAAAATGGATTTCCGCTGCTGCCACATCTTATCCTGCCAAATGGATTTTCCATCACAGACGAAAGGCTTGCAACTTCAAATTCCAATGCAGGTCCATCTCTCTCAGAATCTAAATCTCCTGATGAATCTGTCGATGTATCCGGTGTATCTTGGCAAAGTTCAGTTTCCCATCCTTGAATACTATAGACACTTTCATCTCCCGACAACACTGGCTGCTTTTTAGGGATGGAAATGTACAATTCGACACTGCGCCTCCTTTTAGAACTAACAGACATATCACAACTATCCTCTCTCTGTCTCTTCAGTGAGACAGATGAACAGTAATCTTCCTCTTCGGTCTGCTTCTGCAAGTCAGATGAATATGTTGATGTTGTTGCTCCCGCTCCGTTGTTATTTAAACTCATCTTCTTTACCCCGGATAGGTAAATGCCGAAAACAGTGTCTTGATATGACTACGAATAAAGAAGATCTATCCAGCGTGTTCTTCCCAACTGACCGGGAACGTAAGAGCGAGTGGACTGATTCAACCCCAACGAACGCACTCAACGTCGACCAACGAATAAACTAGCACAATAGACAAGCCCAAACTTGTCTCCTCTTGTCTATGACTCATAACGAAATAGCAGGACTCGTGAGCGGAAATTCCCCCCAAAAAAGAAAGGCATGTGGTTGACATTCATCTCTACCTTAAATTCCATGATCCCTTCTTCATTTCGTATGTAATCGGATGAATCTAATTTTATATATAATTTACTTAGAGGGCCGGATGATGCAAACCCACTGCACCAAAAAATCGCTAAAATTCAACTTAGTCGAATTCCCTATTATTTATAATGAACTTATTTATCGTAGTAGTATATTAGTACTGTTAAAAGTGCTTCTACAGCTAAGGTCATTGCGCACGTAGGCTCCCACCGGGAATCGAACCCGGGACCGCTTTCACCGAAGTAAAGCGCGTTGTCCTCTTAGTTATCTGGGAGCCCACTAATTTATGCTATGGAATATTTGCCAATGTTTCAACAGAAATAGTCGTTAGTATTTCGCCTTCATGAAAGATTGTTTCTTATTTAGAGGTTCAATATTGGTTCGTCCAAGTTAAAATTTCTAAAAACGATTTTTATCGAGTTCTCTAAGAATTTTTCGTTTGAATGATGGTGCTCGACATTTTCAGATATTTAACGATATATTTAAATATTTAAATGTTATGATCTTATTACATCAGCTAATAAATTACTTAAAGAAGCATATGCTGACAATTAAGTTTTTAATGCGCGCGAAAAATATAACATCTTTTCGGAAATCTGCCTTCCAGCAAGGGATTCTTCCATATATTATGGAGCATTCCTTTACGAATATCCATTTGCAGATTTATTTCGCAAATCACTTTTCTTTGGCTTCTACATGATTAAATGATTTATACATAATCTTCAAGCTACCACTTTCTAAAGTTATAAGTATCTTTAAGGAAGTCGTGGCTCACACAAAATGTCAGTTACTGTTAAACAATAATTTAGGAATAAGTTTAATTGGCGTTGAATATGAAATTGAGGA
This sequence comes from Ladona fulva, assembly GCA_000376725.2. NCBI lineage: Eukaryota > Metazoa > Arthropoda > Insecta > Odonata > Libellulidae > Ladona > Ladona fulva. The sequence continues at coordinate 1,888,131 of KZ308160.1, forward strand.
ATATATTTGGTTTCCCAACTCTGGAGATTCGAGATAAACGCCCCTGGATTGCAGACTACCCGACCGAACCCTAAGGTATTCGCATACCATATTCTTAAAAAATAGTCTGCACGAAATTTTTCCCGGTGTATATGCGTGATATATGCATATACACTGGAATGAATGATGAATAGACCTTTTAGAAACAATTTTCCTGCTCGTAAAGTACCAATTGACACATTTTGAGACACCATTTAACGACTGATAGTCCCAAATAGAAAAATAATCAAAGAACACGAATAGGACGTACAAGTCGCCGATTTTCGCCTTTATCGTAAATCTTTACCTTGAAAACATACGTTTGAGCACTCATCTGGTTAAATGCCACCGCTCTTCCATGAAATACAGCTTCCACTAACAGGAATACGCTAGGAACTGAAAACTCCGTATATACCAACCAAACTCTTGCTAGTATTCTTTGCTTGAAAATTTTCTGAACATCTTGAAATGAAGAGGAAACATTGCCTCAGCTACTGTGACGCACTCCGAAAGCATGACTCTTCGCTCATGGCAGTTCAGCGCAGAACGAAGGTGAAAGGAAAGAATTAAACTGAATGGTGTTAATTGCAATAAGGAAGGAAGAATTAAAACTAGATTAAGAGACATAGATTGAAGTTTTGAGATGGCGATGGTCTTCGGTGGACCATTATAGAGAGTTCTAATTAAAATATAAAAGATAATAATAGAAAAAATAATTAGATACTCCAATATGTAGTAACTGGTCGTACTAAAACCATCTATTCTCTGCGGAAGACTTTATCAGGGATGAAAAATAACTTTCCTGCCTACCAAAGATCATCGGTAGCTCCTCTTACAAACCACTCGACAGTCGAACTTTTCTATGCATGAAATATTTTCATGCTATATTTTGATCTCGTGATGCGAAACTCGACTCGTAATACGCCCTCGAGCAGTGACACATAAAAGAGTTAAACATTTGCAGTATTTTGCAACACGACCGAAATATTCTATAACTTACGTTAGATATTTTATATTACATTTGGTTAGATATTTTATGCAAGGGGAAACAAAAAACAAAACTTCCTCTCTCCTCATCTTGCCTATAATAGTAAGGATCATTCCCTTGACAGTTTTGATACCCTAAGTCCCTCCAAGCCTTTGGTAGCTTGGTAAAGCGGATGAGGTTTCTTCCGGTCTTCAAGATGATTACATTTCAGAGGGATATTTCGTATTAGAAATTACATTATTGCACAGAGGCCAAGTTCTTTTTACTAATAAGAAACATATTTTATATTTTTCAAATTTTATATTGCATACTTAAAATCTATTGTTGCTCGTTTGATTGATTTTTAATTCTTCAGTTTTCAATACATAAACCCATTGATTCTACAAAATTATAATTTACTCTCCTTAAAAATTTCTCATTGAAAACTTCATTCAAAGTTATTGTTTTTATTTTAAGTCAATTTATACTTTTTATATTTCTTCCGTAGAAATTGTTAAATGTTTCTTGGAGTGGGATAAAATAATCCAACATAAGCCGTATGTTTACGAAATCTGCGTGTTTATGCAAATAATGTTTCTCTAAACGTTTCATCTAATGCCAATAAGGTGAGTTCAGTTCCTCTTATTCATATGTTTAAGCTAGAGTTACTTATTATTATAAAGACTTGGGAACGAATAAATTATTTTAAAGTTAATAAACAATAAAAAATCTGATTTCTCGATTCGAACTTTTCGAGACACGAATCTCAGATGATAACGATTTATGTTCGTTAATTGTAAAAGTAAAAATTTATAATGTTTATAAACTGTCGAATTCGGAGGTGAATCAGGCAGAGAGTTCTAAATCTTTCAAGATCGGAACCATGGATCGCTAACTGTGCATCCCTAATCTCCGTCATAATTTGCTAAATAACAGACCCTTGAACCGTAATCCCTTGAAAATGGAGATATATAATGGAAGGGTGGCGTGATAATTGTTAAATACCTGCCCTAGGATGGGTTACTTTCTACAAATACAAAATCAAGATATTGCTTCTATGTTTATCTTCCATTCTAAACATAGCCATTGGTCTCGATTCTATCAAATCGGCCATTGCATCAGATGTGCATTCGTGTGAAAAAGACCGTGAAGTATGTCCACGTATGTGAAAGTTGGGAAGGAACTGAAAATTCTGGAGGAGAAACGAATCTACGTGATTCTATCCTTCACTCGACGAGAAGTTAATGCAAACACTCATTGATGTATGTACTTATTTGTAACTGCGTTGCAATTTGGCTATCTGGCCAGATGGTAACGCTGGAGGAATGTATAACCTAAAAATTAATATTGATATTAATTGCCTGGAATTCCCCAATAGACGGGAGGGAAACCTCTCCAAAAAACTCCCGTAGGCAATACATTATAAATACAGTTTACAATTCAGACATGAGGAGTAGTTTAGTAATTTGTATTTGTAAATTTGTAATATGCTCACGCGTTTGCAGAGAAAGATCGTTGAAAACCCGTCTATCGCTAATGTTCTCTGTTGTCCTATGGATACTTCTTTTATCTGCAGTAATTTCTATAAAGATCGTTTATTTGCCCGAGCAGCTTCCGTTATGACCGTCTGAATATGTGCAAAGATTAGGATTTGACAATGAACGAAAAAAGGGTGAGAATCGAGATGGGAACGAGGAGGCTGGGAATAATATTTCAGAAATTACTTACGGCTCCATGAATAATGAGAATTTTCATTTGGGTTCAAACTCCCAAAATGCATTCCTCCTTATGACAATGATACACAGCTTGATGTTTGCTTTACACCAGCCCAATAATCGTCGCAAGTCACCGCGAAGGTCACCAAATTTCGGTGTAAGGAATCTCGCACAAACACGCGCATTTAAGGGAGGCGTGTTTATTTTCCTTTCCATTTACAAACAGCCCCGGTAGATAAATGACCATGCTAATGGAATGAATGGATTACAAGGAGCTACCCAAAAACGAGCCCCTAATTGTCCTTGGTGCTTTCGTAAAACTGCGATACAGCGGCGACGCTCTTTCCAATCCCAAGGACGAGAAACAAGGAACGAAGGAGAGTTAGTAGGGAATGCTACAAAAAAGGGTGCGGAGTAAAGGAATGCAGCAGAGAAATTGCAGATGATAGCGGCGTTGGTGAGCAACGAGATGGAGGTTCCATCTCCAGCACCCAAGGCAGCCCGCGTCACCTCCGGCTCACCTGAGTGATAAATTTCAGCATTTACTGCGCTCAGGATTAGAATTTTATTTGATTTACAAACCGATCGGTGCTGTTTGTTGCCGGAGGCCCCCTACAAACAACCCTCTATCTTCATCTTCAACCTGTCTCGAAGTAGCAGCGATAGAAGCTACCCCATCCAGATCGGAGGCCCTGCTAATAGTTGATGCATTTTAGCTTCTGCGATGTCTGGAGGCATTGGAAAGCTGTTTGGAAATGGAATCGTGAGCGAAGAGAGAGTGGAGGCGGAGATAAGAATCTGATGGTGATCTCCCATTGGAAAAGGATGGGGTAGAGATTGAATTTAGGAGGGAGATCTTCACTTCCTTTTACCTGGGTGAATGCAGAGTTTCTGGAAAGTTTTCTCGTCACTCTCACTATCGTATCCTTTTTTTTCGTAATTTACCAAAAATATCTTCTCAGATAAGTTTTTTTACAAGTTTTAATTTCAAGTTTTTAATTTTAAGTTTTATGTGATGCATTTTTTAGAGTATTTTACCATGAATCATAATCTGTTAAGAGCGACTGAAAGATGGTGTGGCATGGTATCGAAGGTATAACCTGCAATAAAGGATGGTATAACCTGCAATCAAACCAGTTGGCTTCTCTAGTCTGACTAGATGATATTAATTTGAAATCATTATGATTCCTAGAAAACAAGGAGAGATGTTTTCTACGAGTATTTTAGACGGCGTTCCTCAAAGTCCTATCAAATCATCTACAGTTAGGGAAAACGAAAGCTACAACATGCGAAAAAGATAATGTAAATATTAACATCACTAGTAATCGAAACGAACAACGATGTAGCACTTGGACGAGTGTTTTTCAATTGACAGGGTAGTCTTTAAATTAATTGGTACAAGTATACTAGTTTCCGGAATAACCAGATGGCAATACATCCTCCTTGGAAGAAGTACCCGTTTTTACCCCCACTGACTTGTGAGAATCTCCTCAGGAATACATAGGGAAATAATTTTAATCTGGCGTTAGGCAGCGCAAGCGGACTTAAACATTAAATCAAAGAATTACCATACCCGTAATTGTAACACTTATATAGCTCTGTACTGATTATATACATGTAGCTATTAACTGATAAATACATCATTCATTCCTTGAAACCAAGAGACGGATTTAAATTTAGGAAAGTACAAATTAACGAAAGTAGAACGTGGTGCGTGTCAAATAGATCGAATCGATAAATTTCTGAGGCAATAAATATCCCTGGTGGTAGTAGTAGTGGTAATATTGTTAAAAAGCTTCAACCGCTGAAGTCATTTCGCATGTAGGCCCCCACAGGAAATCAAATCCCTGATGATTTTCTTATCTACAGTGGTAACGATGAAAATATTCCCTCGTTATTGAGTTCACCATATGGCTCCAATCCAAAACCCGTTTGGCTGCAACAGTACCCAGTAACTGTTTAACCGTGTGTAAACAAGGTCAGTTATTTACTAGATGATCTCATGTAGCGAAACATTTACCCACTTACATCACCGTAAACCTTCGACTGCTCCTAGCGACGGAAATTTTTGAGATGTCTTATTACAATTTTAATTAGAAAATCTGAAAATGTCCGATTACAATGCCAATATTCCATTCAACGCCACATTTGACAACGCCACGCCGTGATTCACTTATCCATTCCTCTACCTGATAAAGAATTAAAATTGTTAACTATACAGAATAATTATGAACTTTTAGCGTCTTTTGAAATTGGAAGAGGTCATTCAACTCCATCGATAACAACAGTTCAGATATCGATTTCTATAGGTACAAAAGTGTACTCATTAACCTGATGAGAATTTTCGAAACGCAAGCCATCTCTCGATGTTCATGCATTCAAGGAAAGTATTTGCAGCTTTCATTCATTTGGAATCTCATCATTCCGAAAGAATTTCAATTTTGTTTGAGCCGGATTAATTTGGAGCGAGGCTTCGAAACTCCGCCGAGGTCGAGCGAATTTCAGAGAGGGTAGCGAATCGATCGGCCGCCCTCCCCCTCAATGGAGATTTAAGTACGAATAAATGAGGAATGAGTAAGAAGGTGTCTCTCGGGTCATCTCTTTAAGTTGCCTTTGCTTTCTATCGCTATTCATCATGAATGATAAGCGAGGCTGGGCGAGTTCAGCACAGGCGTCGGCAGTCTATGGGGGCTGCCAACTCCACGGATTTGCAGCCGGAAGGATGAGGTCGAATGAAGCGGGATTGCCAACTGTAGGCAAATAAAACCTTTGTTTTATCCATATTTTTCTTTGCCTAACGATTTATTAAAGTCTCTTGCATTAAATGCACTTCTTTCATACTTATTTTTCCAAGTCACTCGTTTAAAGAGAGCAGCGAAATAAAACCAATGAATAATTTATGAAATGTTTCAAATATCATCAAACAATTTGAACTAATATCATCCTCTAAATGGCTTAGCATTAGAACTAAAAATTTTCACCTTCATCTCTTGATATACATGTACAATTAAACTTTGTGTTCTATGTCATCGATTCTGATGATGGATGGATTTCCGATAGACATTCCCGTGAAAATAATAAGGAATATAATGTCAAGCAGAACGTTGAGTGCATAAACAATGTCAGAGTATTTTTATTCTTCAAACAGTAGAGATGTATTTTCTACTCGCAATTATTCGGTATCAGACTGATTTGTTATATTTAATATTATTTTCATAATTTTATAACAAATATTCGTCGATATTTTAAAAATTAGCTTCCTTTAAATCTTATGCAAATTCCCCTGCCACACACCACTGGCGGCTTGCAGAGTGTAAATCTAAATTTATCATCGCTAAACTGCGTTCGCTTTGGGATATTCTCCAGGACGAAGTATCCAAGTAACTTCAGGAAATTTTATTTTAAATTAGTATAGAAATATAGGAATAGACCTATTCTCCTAAATACGCAGAAACGATTATGTATAAAATAAAGTACTGACTCAAGCGACCTAAAAAGAAAAGTAATCTTGAGAATTAACAGATTTCAATAGTTCGCTATTTGCTTTAGTTTGCCGTTTGCTGTTTTAGGGAAATCTTCTAACGAGTGGAACACCAAACGTGTTTACTCAGGGATTCGCTCAAAATTGTCAGGATATGTTCCTTTGTCTAAAATGATAGAGCTTTTCGGCAGTTGCTTCCACTAGGCGTTTTAGGCAAACATTGTATCGGACAATTTGATTCAGACGATCACGCAATACAAATGCATTGCCATTTTGTCGTGCCATTTTGCCAATGATCGTGAAATTTTTCATTTAGGAAAATATATTATCTGCGACAACAAAATTTTACCATTAAATTTCGACTTTATACCATGTACATATTCTTAACATTTTTCGTCAGTATGGTAGTAGTATTCTTAAAAGTGCTTCGATAACTAAGGTCATTTCGCAAGTAGGCCCCCACTGGGAATCGAACCCGGGACTGCTTTCACCGAAGTTGAATGCGTCATTCAATTGGCTATCCGGGATCGCTAGTTTAATCGCTTGATTTAAATATAGGTTGAGTAGGAACACTTGTAATACATAAAATCTGACTGAATTCATTGTTCTCATTCTCTCACACAAATAATGGTACAATTTTGTTTCATTTTTAGTGTCAGTCATCACTCAATTCAATTTTTATTTTTCAACCAAGTTTCATTTTTAGTGTCAATCAATTATAACTAAGTTATCATTTGTGAAGTATCAATGGATGAGATAACGATCTAGAAATCTCTTGCACCAGTAACTTCACAAAATTAAAAATGCTATGAGGGGAGCTGGTTTAAGAGACGCTCTTAATAGAGTAACATCTCATATTATACTCATAATTAATACATTAAAATATTTAAAAAATCATCTAATCCGGTCAAATGTAACCATCAAGTAATAGATGGATACCCTCCAGGAATTGCCTCATTTACCAACGTTTTTAGGAGTAAGAGAAGCGATGGAAATCTCGTTCCACAGACAATAAATACATACATCTATAAAATTATTGATGGAATATATTCAAGATTATTGCTATCGTTACCACTTCGGTTGATAAGAAGGTGGGGTATTTGTATTATTCTAAATATTGCTTCTATCCGCTGTACATACATTTGTCTATGCCACACGCCGAAAGGTGGCTTGCAGGGTATTTATGTAGATACAGATATACATGACGGTTTTTTTGCAAATGTTAACACGAAGTCTTTTTCAATACTAGCAAAGTTCGGTTTTAGTAACAAACCAATGGAAAACCTTTTCTACCGGATTGAAGAAAAAAAGCTCTTGATGTATTGGGCGATTTCCGATAGTTATCGAAGTTGATATTGACATATTGTTTACTTATATTAGCGAGATATTATCGCTCTCTTGGAATTCGAATGATGAAATTCGCCTTTCAGAATCTTAATCTGGCTCATAGTTTTCTCAAATTTATAAATTGAATTCAAACTAAAGAATAACAAGGTACAGTATACTTATCCAGGAAATTTTAGGTAATACGTCATGGGAGTAAAAAGATCGAGAAACGATACAAAAAAGCTCAAGATCACCTCTCTCAATCTAAACATGACATTTGAGTGGAAAAAATTTTCTCGAGTACCGCGAGAAATTTGCTCGGCGTTACTTTCCATCAAATCTGAAAGCAAATATTAAAGCGTTAATTCAATCTAGTTCCAAGTGAATGACGCAGCTGACCAGCCTCCGCATTTCCAGCGTCGCTCGGCAACCGGAGGAGATGGCTAGCAGAAGCTGCCGAGAATCTCAAAGCATCCCTAACTCCTCACAATGCCGTTTACTTTCTTCGGGGAACAGGAACTGGATTTCTAACCCGTCGGCGGTTACGTTGCTCGTCAATTGGGGTCATGGGAGCCAGGCTGAAGCGCCGCTCATCCCCCTCGCACGCACACACGCAGCATCACGGCTACAACGTGATCTTCCACTAATGGACCAAGAATCCCGGTTCCGAAGGAAGCGGCGGCAATCTTTTCCCGAGAAGAGGATGCTCCCTTTCCTTGCCTCATGTTGACGAAGCGACAGAAAGAGGAGGAGTAAAGACAACCGGTCCATTGGGTAGGATTTTTCAGTCTCGGCGTCGACTGGTTTTGCTGTATGCGGAGTTGAGTCTGTGCAGACTTATATGGGCGGCATGGCCGTCGGGTCGACCCAAGTACTGTTGTAAATCGAAGGACGCCTAGATCTTCCCAACAAAGAAAGAATGTATTCCACAAAGGAAAAATTTACGCTGTCTGAAAGGCTGCTGAGGTTCGACGCCGAGATGACGGTCCATGTTGGGATGCAAACCCAAGACCTGTAGGGTAGGTGTCTTTAAAGAGCGGTAGTAAGCTCCGTTTAAAGGCGTTTGGGATGAGGTGAATGCTACAACATTGAATTTTAGGACGAAGATCACCGAGCTGATTCTCCGCTGGTTGCTGCTGAGAAGTAGAGCGGTATACCCGTTATTTATTTGAGTGGTTTTTCTTTAAACGACATTCACCGCTAAAGGCACCCACATAGAATGTTTAAATTATATGGACATAAAGTATCATCGGAACAAGTGTAAGCGGCATCATGTCTATGTATGGCACTCTTTCATTCTCGCCTCAGCTTCTGAACATTTTCGCGAAAAAACTCAACGCTAGGACTGAGAAGGTACGCGTAGTATTCCAGAACAACAAAAAATCTATCCAGTGATGCATTTAGTGCGGCGGCTACCAAAAACATCGATAGCTATCCAGGTCGCCTTGGTTGATATCTATGCCATTGGATCGGAAAATTACGGGAGTTGCTTCCTTAGATCAAAAGGAATAGAGAAAATCAAATAAGATGCATTTTTTTACAGTCAATAATGGCCGGTGTGTATCCAGTTACATTTCTCCTCGTATCCTTACTTACAACCGAAAGAGGCTTCGTGAGCATTGTAATATTAATGAACTACTCGTTTATCTTGTATATGGACCAGCCTTATGGTAGTCGGCTCATCTACCACTGCGAAACTTATCTGAAAGCTTTTCCTCAGTTCCTAGTTTCTATCGCAGCACAGCGGCGAGTTTCTTCTCTCTCGGTGTAATGACCGACGAGAAAAGTTGTACGAGAACATGTACGTCGTTGTACTCACTTCTGCTGATTACTCCCCCCCCTTTATTAAAAAAGGGCCATAATATTAGTTTATTTCAAACACATATAATGGAGAGTCTAGGAAAATGAAAACTACAAAAGGTGTGCAAATCCACCCATATTGATTATTTTCCTGGTAGCGTTTTGACGTAAGGAAAATCGATAATAGAATGACTTCATATATTGCCTTAGTCATATTAATTTTCTTTATTCAGTTCTTCGAATGATTTTATCTATTTGTTTAGTTCTAATACGTATTTAATATACGCGATCCGTTAAATAGTAGTGTACTGAATAAACCATTGATTACAATCTAAATTAGATAACTTTTCTTATTCCTACAGAAAATACTTGAAGTTCAACTACGGCTTAAGCGTGAAAAAATTAAAATTCGTTAACGACTATCTCAACTATAAGTGGCTAGCGATAAGTAATGCTTAGGGATCCTAATAATGCGTTTTTTTCCGAATGCTAACTGATATCAGAAAATTTTAGAGCCCTGGAACAGGAAGAGTAAATGGGATTTTCAAATACTAACTTTAGAGAAGCAGGAAATTCATGCAGAAAATAGAGGAACCAACTACCTAAAAATGGAGTTTAAAGGAATTCAACTACTTGGAATTTCCTAAATGCTCCAATGAAGCTAAAATGTACGCGGAAATACTTGTTTGGCTTAAATATGTATTCAAGCCTCATCGATTTTACGGAGTATATTCTCCATAATGCACAATCTCTGGATCATTTAAACAATAAGAAGGGTTCTTCATTCTTTCATTAAAATTTCTGAACGTATACGTTATTGGGAATAAGAATAAATAATATATTTTTTCATTTTCAGTCAGCATAGGTTGCTTATGGATAAAGCCCCTAATTGTCCTTGGTGCTTTCGTAAAACTGCGATACAGCGGCGACGCTCTTTCCAATCCCAAGGACGAGAAACAAGGAACGAAGGAGAGTTAGTAGGGAATGCTACAAAAAAGGGTGCGGAGTAAAGGAATGCAGCAGAGAAATTGCAGATGATAGCGGCGTTGGTGAGCAACGAGATGGAGGTTCCATCTCCAGCACCCAAGGCAGCCCGCGTCACCTCCGGCTCACCTGAGTGATAAATTTCAGCATTTACTGCGCTCAGGATTAGAATTTTATTTGATTTACAAACCGATCGGTGCTGTTTGTTGCCGGAGGCCCCCTACAAACAACCCTCTATCTTCATCTTCAACCTGTCTCGAAGTAGCAGCGATAGAAGCTACCCCATCCAGATCGGAGGCCCTGCTAATAGTTGATGCATTTTAGCTTCTGCGATGTCTGGAGGCATTGGAAAGCTGTTTGGAAATGGAATCGTGAGCGAAGAGAGAGTGGAGGCGGAGATAAGAATCTGATGGTGATCTCCCATTGGAAAAGGATGGGGTAGAGATTGAATTTAGGAGGGAGATCTTCACTTCCTTTTACCTGGGTGAATGCAGAGTTTCTGGAAAGTTTTCTCGTCACTCTCACTATCGTATCCTTTTTTTTCGTAATTTACCAAAAATATCTTCTCAGATAAGTTTTTTTACAAGTTTTAATTTCAAGTTTTTAATTTTAAGTTTTATGTGATGCATTTTTTAGAGTATTTTACCATGAATCATAATCTGTTAAGAGCGACTGAAAGATGGTGTGGCATGGTATCGAAGGTATAACCTGCAATAAAGGATGGTATAACCTGCAATCAAACCAGTTGGCTTCTCTAGTCTGACTAGATGATATTAATTTGAAATCATTATGATTCCTAGAAAACAAGGAGAGATGTTTTCTACGAGTATTTTAGACGGCGTTCCTCAAAGTCCTATCAAATCATCTACAGTTAGGGAAAACGAAAGCTACAACATGCGAAAAAGATAATGTAAATATTAACATCACTAGTAATCGAAACGAACAACGATGTAGCACTTGGACGAGTGTTTTTCAATTGACAGGGTAGTCTTTAAATTAATTGGTACAAGTATACTAGTTTCCGGAATAACCAGATGGCAATACATCCTCCTTGGAAGAAGTACCCGTTTTTACCCCCACTGACTTGTGAGAATCTCCTCAGGAATACATAGGGAAATAATTTTAATCTGGCGTTAGGCAGCGCAAGCGGACTTAAACATTAAATCAAAGAATTACCATACCCGTAATTGTAACACTTATATAGCTCTGTACTGATTATATACATGTAGCTATTAACTGATAAATACATCATTCATTCCTTGAAACCAAGAGACGGATTTAAATTTAGGAAAGTACAAATTAACGAAAGTAGAACGTGGTGCGTGTCAAATAGATCGAATCGATAAATTTCTGAGGCAATAAATATCCCTGGTGGTAGTAGTAGTGGTAATATTGTTAAAAAGCTTCAACCGCTGAAGTCATTTCGCATGTAGGCCCCCACAGGAAATCAAATCCCTGATGATTTTCTTATCTACAGTGGTAACGATGAAAATATTCCCTCGTTATTGAGTTCACCATATGGCTCCAATCCAAAACCCGTTTGGCTGCAACAGTACCCAGTAACTGTTTAACCGTGTGTAAACAAGGTCAGTTATTTACTAGATGATCTCATGTAGCGAAACATTTACCCACTTACATCACCGTAAACCTTCGACTGCTCCTAGCGACGGAAATTTTTGAGATGTCTTATTACAATTTTAATTAGAAAATCTGAAAATGTCCGATTACAATGCCAATATTCCATTCAACGCCACATTTGACAACGCCACGCCGTGATTCACTTATCCATTCCTCTACCTGATAAAGAATTAAAATTGTTAACTATACAGAATAATTATGAACTTTTAGCGTCTTTTGAAATTGGAAGAGGTCATTCAACTCCATCGATAACAACAGTTCAGATATCGATTTCTATAGGTACAAAAGTGTACTCATTAACCTGATGAGAATTTTCGAAACGCAAGCCATCTCTCGATGTCCATGCATTCAAGGAAAGTATTTGCAGCTTTCATTCATTTGGAATCTCATCATTCCGAAAGAATTTCAATTTTGTTTGAGCCGGATTAATTTGGAGCGAGGCTTCGAAACTCCGCCGAGGTCGAGCGAATTTCAGAGAGGGTAGCGAATCGATCGGCCGCCCTCCCCCTCAATGGAGATTTAAGTACGAATAAATGAGGAATGAGTAAGAAGGTGTCTCTCGGGTCATCTCTTTAAGTTGCCTTTGCTTTCTATCGCTATTCATCATGAATGATAAGCGAGGCTGGGCGAGTTCAGCACAGGCGTCGGCAGTCTATGGGGGCTGCCAACTCCACGGATTTGCAGCCGGAAGGATGAGGTCGAATGAAGCGGGATTGCCAACTGTAGGCAAATAAAACCTTTGTTTTATCCATATTTTTCTTTGCCTAACGATTTATTAAAGTCTCTTGCATTAAATGCACTTCTTTCATACTTATTTTTCCAAGTCACTCGTTTAAAGAGAGCAGCGAAATAAAACCAATGAATAATTTATGAAATGTTTCAAATATCATCAAACAATTTGAACTAATATCATCCTCTAAATGGCTTAGCATTAGAACTAAAAATTTTCACCTTCATCTCTTGATATACATGTACAATTAAACTGTGTTCTATGTNTACTTGGAATTTCCTAAATGCTCCAATGAAGCTAAAATGTACGCGGAAATACTTGTTTGGCTTAAATATGTATTCAAGCCTCATCGATTTTACGGAGTATATTCTCCATAATGCACAATCTCTGGATCATTTAAACAATAAGAAGGGTTCTTCATTCTTTCATTAAAATTGCTGAACGTATACGTTATTGGGAATAAGAATAAATAATATATTTTTTCATTTTCAGTCAGCATAGGTTGCTTATGGATAAATTAAAGCGATAAATCCACCTGGAGCTTTTTATCTGCTTCCTACTCACTTAAGCTCGAAAGTAATGGTCCACTTATGTCTTCACTACAAAAGTATGTGTTTAGCAATTAGCAAATGCAATAAAAACGAGACGTGAGAACTGATTTGGAAACAGATTGCGTATGTAAGAGGAATGACACCAAGGATAATGCATTAAGGTTAAGGTCGTTCGACTACAAACTCAATGTTATCGGCGCATTCTTTCACAAACTAAGTCTTTGTTTACATTTCGGTAGCTCTCCCATCCCATCCCCTGCAGTATGACTATTCTTAGTAACCGAGCGCAGCGTCCGACTCGTCGAATGCTATCAGTCAGTCTTGCCAACGTTAAGTACAACATTCCGCTGTTTGGTTGGTATTGCTAGCAAAATATACTTGGAAGAACAGCAGCGGCTTCACGATCGGTTAACTTTACAAAAACTTACTTTCCTTACAAAAGTTTAGATGATTCCTTATATTATTATAAATTATTCCTGAACAAACTTATTTTGTTACTTGCGAGGATTTGAACGAAAGGGAAACAGCAGAAAACAGGTAAACAACAATATAAATTGAAGGTATACGTACTAGAGTTACTAATTTCATTTTCTCTGGGTACATACTTAACTCGTTTAGTCCGATGTGTAATACAGTTTATCAGCTATAAGGTTAGGAGATAACTTTATTGATATGAGAAACTATTGGTGCTGTAGTGTTGACACAGTTCATCATTTCGTTGTGAGAACCTGCGAGACATTTCGACAGAGTTGAGGATAAATTTTGCGAATATACAATTGTATAATGAGTAAAATTTAATTGAATGATCATGAAGCGAGAATGGCTACCACATCTCAAGGTCAAACAAGGAAAACCATATTCCTGACGATGGGACATCTAGAGGAAGTTGCCGCTATGATAAAACAACAATCCATCAGGAAAGACTCATTTCACTCGGTTCATTGAATTTACAAACGAATCGCTCGGAGAATATCACGATAATATATAACGTAAGTAATTCATCTCCATGCACCATATTAGCTCAGCAGCAAAAAAGACAGCTAGACGCTCTTTTAACCTGCTTTCTTTACCGCGGGCTAAATCTAAGAAAAAATCGCGAATATTTACGGATTCGAGCGAAAACACCGTGAAAGTTAGTGGTAGCACTGCCGAAGTAACATTTAGAAAAGAGGTCGCGCAGAAAAGGCATGGGATCGGAAGCAAATCTACACTTCGGGAAATGACTCGGAGGTAATTGTAAATCGAACAAAACCTGTGCAGATGCTGCGATCTCTCTCTCGTCTTCAACGACGGGAGGACGATGGATAAGCCGACCTTCACAAACGACAGTTTGGACGGGTTACGGGCCCTCGTCTCTCTTTCACGCAGAGAGATACGAGAACGTTCTCCTGGAGCGACGCGGCGCTGGCGTCTGGCCCGAGATAGAAGATTCCTAAAGCCCCCCCACCCCACTCCCTCCCTTTCACTTCCCCTCGCCGTTATTCGACCTCCCCTCCCTTTCAACCTCCCCTTCACCCCATCCCACCGACCTCCCTTTTCCCCCCAAACCCCTCTCCTTGTTCCCCCTTCCCTCCCCTTGCCCCTGTGTAATACGTCTCCCACACTGCCCGGATTCCCCCCTATACCTGCTATACCTACTATAGTACTAGCACTCAAAAACTTCTCTACACTCTCGTATTAAGCACACGGTCTTCAGAAAGCAGTTTTAATTAACCCAAAAATAAAGAAGGGCGTCGGAAAAAGTAGGAAGAGCATGTGAGGTCCCGAAGCTGTTTTGGGGCTCCTCGCTGCATGATTGGTCACACGAGGAGGAAGAAGATCGCGACGCGCGGGAAAAAGGCGAGCGAGAGAGAGAGAGAGAGAAGGAACCATCTCCCCTACTCCCCACGTTTTTGGGGGACGTGGAGGCGAAAACAGCGCGGTTCTACTATGTCCGTCAATGACTACGTATTCCACGAGTAGATAGGTCGATGTGTGTTGTACGGGAGAGAGTTGG
Source organism: Ladona fulva (assembly GCA_000376725.2). Classification (NCBI taxonomy): domain Eukaryota; kingdom Metazoa; phylum Arthropoda; class Insecta; order Odonata; family Libellulidae; genus Ladona; species Ladona fulva. The sequence goes on from KZ308160.1 coordinate 1,903,337, forward strand.
GTAGGCGTGCGACAGGAAAGCCAACGGAGTGAGTGGCTTTCTACCGCGCCGAGCCGAACTTGTGAGGGCCACGCTAGTCTGAAAGACGGAGGAAAGCGAGGATGACCACCGCCGGAGGATTCTGAAGTGCTTCAGCGGAGGATTCTTTTCTAGGTGTTCGCGTTCGGCTCCTTGTGTTTATGTTTTGAGTGCCCGTGTGTGTTTTCGTCGGTGGGTCCCGCACCGCGTGGAGGCTTCCTACTGTCGGTGGCCGCGGATGAAGAGGCATATACCAAGTCTGTCCGTCCGCATGCGGTAGGCCGCTGCATGGCAGCGGTGGGAGGAAAGAGCGGCTACGGGTGGAAAAAATCGTCGACCCTCACGGCTTTCTGTTGCCACGGCGACTTGGTCCGCCTTCGCCGCATCTCAGCTCCTGTACTTGTCTCCTCCGACTCCCTCTCCTCCCTCCCCCCTCCACCGACTTCCTGACTGTTGTGAACGGGGGACGTGGACGGCTGAGAAGCGCTGTGCAAAATGGCGTGGTGACGTTTAAAGCCATGCAGCATGAGGATCGCCTCGACTTAGGTGGGTTATTCTCGCAGGTATTTCTCATTTTGACTCGACTGTTCCCTGTCCAAAATTATTTTCCCCAACGCTACCCCCTGTATTTCTCGAATGGTTTCCATTCGGTGGCGATCTAGCCGGTACGGGTCGCCACGTTTTTACGCCAAAGTCGCGCGTTTTTCCCCGCACCCTGTTTTTCGACTGGGGTTTTCTGTTTTGCGCGTAAAATGTGTAAACGTGGGAGGGTTCACGCGTTGTTCGTAAGGGGGTGGTAGGGTGGAATGAGGGGTAAGTATTAGTAGGTAGAGGGGGGTGGGTAATGTATTGGTACCCCTCGACGATCCTAGTTTTCCCCTCCCCTCTTTACTCTCCCCTTTCTCCATTTCTCTTTATCTTTCTAGCCCACCCACACGGGACGTAGAAAATTTTGTCCCCAGCCGTGGTGTGTGTGTTGAAACATTGTACATAAAGTTTAAATTTAGTGTGCTCCCTCTACGGAGGACTGACCTAAACTTTGCCTAGAATAAGGGTCGTATTTTTTGTTCAATGAGGACCGTCTTTTTAGTGTGTTTGTGTGTGTGCGTGCGGGATTTATTTCAATTTTTTCGCTCCGTTCACGCGCATACAGGGCATAGTGCTGTACGATATGGCGCCGTGTGCTGCGCCAAGGACGACACCGGCGAATTCCACGGGTTTGGCCTGGATCGAGGAGGACTTGGAGGAGCCGCAGCGGCCGTTCGCGATGAGGAAAAATCATTGAGGAGATCATGAAGCTGCTCTCCTGGGTTTTCTTGGTCCAGCGAGTGATTTGCACCGGTCGGTGAAGGAAGAGCGGGGGCTCTTGGAAGGGGGCTTCAGCCAGAGAGAGAGACCGATCGCCTCCTGCCCTGTCGCTCCCTTCATCGGTGACGTGAAAATTTCTATAGTTGGATTAAAAAATTCGTCGGGAAAAATATTGTAACGTGGAGTTATAGGGAGAGAGAGAAAGAGGGAGACGGGCCAAGAGAAAAATAATGCCGCACAGTCAAGGATATGTGTAAGTAAAGCGGACGACTACATCCGTGTTGCCCGTATTCCCTGCCAGTTTGAAAATATAGTAATCACTTTCCATTTCCCATTTTTTAAATTAAGAAAATTTTAACTAACGCTGATATTGTTGCAGAGTACGTTGTTTGGCTTGACCAACTGTTTTTCTCATACGTTCCTCTCCTAACCGTTCGGACACGTTCGATGAAAGTTCTCTCCCTCAGTCTCCTCTTGACGAAAAGTTTCGGGCACATCATATGCCCACCTCGTAAGAGATCGAATGGAAAGGATGTGATTCTGATAGTGTTTTACTTGTGTTCTTGGAAGTGTCGCTGTTAAACTAGCGCGTGTGTATAAACTTTTCACTAGTTGCTTATTTTTTTATAATTTTTTACTATTCTTTCGTGCGTGTGATTGTGTGTGTTTTTTTTTTTAAATGGGAGAAGCGTGGCTATTCTATAAAACAAGGTTCGCAGATCTTAGGGAATTACTAGCGAGGCTTGCGATTTTTTACTTCGCAGTCGATAACAAAAATTAGCAAAAAAAATAAAAAGTGATCTTACTCGAGGAGCAGTAAGTTAGTTGTAGGAAGTTTGTAACGGGAAGAACGTCGAAATCGTTACTTCTTTGTAGAAAGTATAAGAGCTGGAAGAAGACGGGAAGGAAAAAGCTTCCACGATGGTGCCTTCGAGGTGTTGGCGGCTTCGACGTTCATCTTGAGGTTGAAATAAAGCGAATCAAAAAGTGAGAGAGTTTTTCGAAAAATCTTCGAAGAGAAGAAGTGGAAGGCAGAGACGGGATAGAAGGTGTTTTAGGTACGACGTAGAATGGAGACCGTCCAAGCAGTTGGCCACCTCGACCATGGTGGTATGCCACCCCAGACCCAGATGGCTTATTCACAGCGGCCCACCACTTTGCACAGGTAATTTTCTTTTCATGGTTAATCCAGAACGTATTCTTCGTCCAAAAAGTTCTTAATTCCACCGGAGTGCAGGGAAGTGAAAAGTGTGTAATGTTTGTTAGGTGTATAGTTTGGGTGTGCAAAATTTTGGATTTATCTTAATCATTGGATGTGGTCTGTAGGCTCCTTGGTGTGTATTATTCAAATTATTTGTTCCAACTACTAAACTGCTACGGCCATCTTCACGTAATACCTCATCTCGTGGCGAACCGCAGGTATTGGATTGTCGGAATTCTCTGGATAAGGAAATCTTTAAGTTTTATAGAAATGAGAGTAAAACCTCATATATCTACGTATTAATGGTTCAAATAGTGATGTTGAATGACCTTAAAAGAGGTTTTTGTTCGGATTCACGCGTATGTTGGATAGTTAGTTTACTGTATATTATCATCAAGACTTGAATTGCAACATGTAAACACTAATCTGTTCATCATATCGTATCATATGTGCAAAATATCGCGCAATTAGTGATCATCTGATCATTTTTGAATCTGCGCAGATACAACGGAAGCATTCTGACCCGACCAATTATTCTTAAAAGAATTTCTCATTCATCATATACACTGTAGTTCATTCCCATTGGCATTGCATATTATAACAACGACTTTTTATTGTGATTTGTGAAGACGAATAAACTCACTTTATGCAGCCTCCACGTCAGCGGAAGACCGTTTTTGCCACGACTGATACGTAGTACCTACTTAGCAAAGTAAAATTATATTACTAAGCGGTATTTTTAGCGTGTGGTCAGTAATTAAATTGCTCGAACAAGCTTCGGTGCTTTTGATTCTCAAATAATCAGTATTTTAGCTGAATAAGTGGCGGGCTAGTATTGCTTATGTAGAAGTTATATTCCATTTTATATATTATTCCATTACATGGTGAACAAGAGAAATTCTTAGACAGCGGGCCAATTTATCGCTTATGTACTCAGTTTTTTTATGAGGATATTTTCGTTATTGTGTCATAAGAATCCTTGTTGTTTTACAAATTAGAGCGAAAAGACCTTTTTGTGATTTCATCGTCTTTGAACACTCATCGGAAGGTTAAAACCAATCTGTTGAGTGAACGTTTCTTCCACTTTAGCTACAGACACATTTTTATCAAAATCCATTTCAGTATATTATATATACATGTATATAAATATCAGCGTTGAGGCGAGGTAGAAATCTGTTATTATAGTCTTATCTATATATCTCTAAATCTAACCAGATATAAGTAACTGAGTATAACCTAAAGTTTCATGTTAAAATTTTATTTAGGTGCGTAGGGTCATTCAGTATTTTCAAAAGATTCTGATGAAAAACCTCCATGTTTCTGGTATTTTTTCATACCTTAGCATATTCTGCCATTTGCGCATCGTTAGGGTAAATTAATTCTTTTTAAATCTTTAAATTATTTCTCCAGTTTTTAGTTGGTAGGTCGGTGTAAAATAATGTAGATTTTCCTCAGTAGGTTAGATTAGCCTTCCTCAATCTATACTCAGTTATTCAGTGTTTATAACGCATAGTTGAACATGTTCCCGTAGGAAAATTGGCTATGTAGCACTCGTTCACAAGGAATTTCAAATTGATGATAATGCTCTCCCTGTACTTTTCTCAGTGATAAGACAGCCTTCAAGATAAATTATCTGTTATGATAAAAATTTTGAGCCCTTCACTGATTGTGCGAAATTTCCCTTGCAACGCGCATGTCAACTTGCACGCTGTATATCGGAACAAACCGTTTTCAGAAATGCATTTTGAACGCGATTCTGGCGTGAATGTTAAGTTAAAGTGGTTCATACATAATCGAATCTATTCTGCTGGGCGTTCAGCTAATTTTGCTCAATCGAATCCATTCTCATTCCAATTCTATGCAACGTTCTCTCATTCCTCGGATCTGTAAATAATTTGCTTAATTTCGCGTTGTAATTAGCGGAACTCCTTTTCTGATCCATATTTAGTGATTTATATAACAGTTCATTGATGTGTGATTCATTGATTCATTCTAGGAGTATTGAGTGGGAGATAATAGCTACTAAAGGTAATAATATTTTGTACCCGTTTAAAAATAGGTTGTGCTTTAATACAGCATTTAGTTTAACAAAAACGGGTACACTCATCGGCAAATTACCCAAAGAGAATGCCTTAAAGTTCAATGTGGACTACTAGATTGCGTTATTTGTGAAGAGTGTGAATAGTTAAGTGGGGTCTTACTTGCTCAATCATTGTCTTAATCCTGAGTACGTTAACGAAAACTCACTGGTCGGTATATGATGTATCAAGTTTATTTTTCACCCTTGTTTTTGGACAACGAATTGGTGTTTCTCATGCGCTATCGATTGTGGCGTATTGCATCTTCGTCTAGTAAATTCTGCTATCATCGCCTTCTTATTCTTGATGTAAAATCTATATTAGGATCGCACTTATGTACTCCAAATGTTATTTTTGAGCAGATATAGCGGTAATCGTATTTGTTTAGGAAAATTGTCTAACCAAACCCATTCCCAAAATTGAGATAATCGATTCTTGTACTATGGAAACAGTTTCCCAGTGGTGAGGTTTCTTTTCGCAGCAATTTGCAATTTTGCAAGCAAATTTGCAGCAATATGAATGATATGAAATTTGAGTAATGAGTTTAATGCGTTAGTTCTTTGGGATTATGGAAAGAAACAACTTGGGATGTTGGTCGCTATTTCGTGCATTCATAATCGGTTTTATGTGAAAACTGAACTTTTTTGCAAGATAAGTTTTTTCTATTAGTACTTTGAAGCTAAGGTCTTTGATCATAGGTTGTTTTCGTGGAACATTTTGTTTGATTTAACGGTATTCTAGACTACTATTGGATTAATGGCAATTTTCATATTCTTTTTCTTCGATTCGAAAAACAACTTATTTTTTTACTTTTAAAATCTACCCGAGAAAATAGCTGTAAAAATGAACAATTCAGAATAGATTTACTGGCATGAAGGCGGAGTATAAGGCAAGTAACAAGTCTTGTGAAATGCTTCTCTCACTTTCCTTCCTTTTGTACCCGCCTTAAGAATTCAAAATAGGCGTTTGAATATTTGAGATTAGTTGTGGAATGGTTTCTTCAGTTCGTCATTTGCCTGTTAGCATTTACTTTTGTTCGGTGCATAACCAGAGAGTACGTTGTAATTCTATATTAGTGTATTGTTAAACTCCCGCTTCGATGAATCACATACAACGAGATAGGAACTCAAGGAAATTCATCGTTTAATTCAATTCATTCATCCCCGAAGATATTTTTTTGCGAATTATTTGGTTCAAGAATGAGTAGGTTAAGAGAGGCCGCTCGTATCTTTCATCTCTTAGCAGTACTCAGTTTACTCGAGTTCCAGACATAACCGAAATCGCGAGAGACATTTTCATAGGCTTTCGACATCAAAAATATTATATTGTCCTAATATTACAGGGAAATGCCTTAGTTATAGGCGCATGTGCTTCGTACATTTTAGACGCCGTATGCCATTCCAGAGCGACCCAGCTTCATTCCTCCCATCGTCCTTCGCTTCTTCCCTCTTTTCCTCCCCATTCTCTTTTTCTCTATTCCTTTCCACCCTGACCAAACCGGTCTTTGTTCCTGTTGACGTGGTATCTCGAAGGGGTGTTGGAGGAGGCGGAGGGCACACGTTGAGGGTACCGAAGGGAAAGGCGGGGGAATTATAGAAGGAAAGGCAGAGCGGCATTCGTAGCGGGCAACGTCGCAAGCGGGTGGGAACTCCTGGGTGGTTTGGCAACGCAGTGGACGGCGGTGCCAGATGTAAGGACGGGTCTAATGGGAAGTGGAAGGGGTGTAAGTGGCGGCAACGCCGCTCCTCCGTGCTCTGCTGCTTTACCCGAACCTGCCTTGTCAACTTTCCCATACAAATACACTGCGGAGGAAGGCTTCTTGTAGGAGGAAGTAGAGGAGTAGCTAGGTGGGGTACGAGGTGGGAGATGTAGGAGGAATCGTCAGGATAAAAGTTACGGGGCATGCCTGCTTACGACGAGAAGAGAAAAAGAATTTGAGTCATCGGCCTTTGATATTAAAAGAAGTTCATGGTAGTAATTATTCTCTTGACTATTTCTGGTAATGGTAAAAAAACGTAGAGGAAGTAACCCCTGTTAAAAACTCCCTTCATGCAGAAATATCGATTTCAATTTGGCTACAAGTAGCCTGAGAGTCGCAAGGAATGGGTTGATACCACCTTGGAGAAGCATTGTAGTATATCGAAGATAAGTTAAAATGCTTTATCATTAGGTGTAAATCTTCTAGTGGTCAAGAAAACATTTTATTCTCCACGTAGTTCATTTGGAAACTTATTCATTCGGCGGCTTAGCTTACGTCTGTGGGGGCCCAAGGCCGAGGAGGTCCCTTCGGAGCCATATATTATTTCCTGCCTATCATATATGGCTAGGGGACCAACAATCGTTCCGCTGCATCCATACATCACTTAAGCTATCGTTCACCTTATCCAAATTCGCTTGCCTTTCTTTGGTTTTGGTAGTCTCTATTCAAATTTCCAACAACAATATTTTCGAACGAATTATTTAGCTACGTTTTGAAGGCCTATACTTTGGTTTTAGAAATATTCATAGAACTGTAATTTGTCTTTTCCGCTATTTGCTTGTCATTTACTAGGTTTGTTAACGGATGAAAGTTGATTGACATGAAAATTTTTCCAAAATTCTTAGCTCTATTATCTGAAATGCTTTGTAGTTTTTCGGGAATTGTCATTCCAGTTACATAGAGCTGAATATTGCCATAAGTTGTTCAGAGCGATATAGAGTTACTCCAATGAGGCCAAGTTATTCGAATACGTTTTTTTTTAAACAATCTTCATTGAAGAATGGAATAGAGCTATCATTTACAGGTACACTTGGCGTAGTGTGTATTTCTTGTTTTCCTACTTCATCTGTACATTACTCGTTTGAAAATATACCAGTTAATGCAATTCTTAACTTACCTGAGTCGTATTTGCCGAATCAATAGCTAAATTGCTGTTTAAAGTAATCCGTAACAATTTGCTATTACTGAAAACTTTGATTTCCCAATTGAATTTGATACGGAGTCGAAATAAAATTCAATTGGTTGGTCTCGTCTTAGTATAGAAAGTATGAAATATTACCTTTGTTTTGTGATCATTTAATGGACTGCTACTTGGTTTAGGATCAACTTTATGTACAGTCACTCCGTTCGTTAATTTGATTTCATTCTCTCTCTGAAGGCATTGTCGCTCATAGGCGTCTTTATTTCTGAAAAAATTCATTCGCTGAAAATTTATTATATTGCTGGCTAATAAATAAAATTTGACTCATGAATTTGTTATACGAATCTTAATTTTACTGATTACCACATTAATGCAACCCAATAACGGTTTATGCTAGTATTATATAGGAACTATAGGGCTCGTGTCATCATAAAATAAGTCATGAATAAAGCATGAAAAACAGTTTCGTTACTACATCAGTAGCGGAAATTCTCTGTGAATGTATCCATTTTCTGCAATCACTAAAGTAACTGCACCATTTGATCCATCAATTTTAATGGAAAAATAACCGTATAACCTGTGTGACTACCCAATCTCATTACAGTTGCCTGTGGGATTAAGTTCAATGAATGGTATCTTCGTCGATACATTTAAAATCAAGAAAATTTTTACTCTGAAAGCATCCCCTCTCCTGCGAGGAAGTTCCTCTTGCGCGGTGATGGAATTACCTCGAAGCGGTTTTCCCATAGCAAAGCTGAGGTCGTTATTTTGGAGGTCTTCCTTACGAGAGGCACCTGCAGCATTTCCGATTCTGCGGGTTTTTTTTTTGTCTGCTGTTACTTTTTCAGAAGTATGGCCTTAACGGCTCTGCTCACGAGGCGTTTCAGCTTTCGCCTGCCATAACTCCAACTCGTATCGAGTTTCTCCGTATCAGAATGTGTTGAGAAATGAGTTGAATTTTCGTAGGGTGAACGATAAACATGTTTCTTTTGATGAAACAGCCAATATTGTTACTACTATTCTTACGTATGTACGAAATGACCCCGGCTGTCGAAGCACTTTTAAGCATTTAAGAGTATATTTATTTAAGAGTTCCTCAATGCAGTGATCTTGTCGTGTACATTTTTAAGGAATCGTTGTATGATTACGAAATAAATCTCGAAAATGGTATTTGGTGGTAGTCTGAAATAATGTCAGCGATCGTAACTTAAGTTACTCATTTTCACGATGCACGATTATCTCATTTTATATATCCAAAGCTTATATTTTTCGGTGTTGGAGCTCTGAGCATTCGTTGGTAACTTTTAGTCGGTTCATGTTAGTACAGATGAGTTTAGTTTTTACAATACAGCTGGATGGGCTCAAGAGATACAAGTCATCCGTGAATACTTCTTCTTTTTCTTCTTGGAATGTCTTGCTAGGCTTGTGAGAGCTACTTAAGTAATACGCTCGAGGCAGGTACTGCTTTTAAGGTTAGAAATTCACCACTGTTTCTCATTCCAGTTTGAAAATATCAGTTCTCATCTACTTCTACTTACTTCGTAGAAAGATTTAACATTTTTCAATAACTTTACATTGTAACCTTAAGATAACTCGTTGGTTTAATCAAAATTATCCTTTGACTTATGCATTGGCATGACAAGTGCTAAATCTACGGAAATGTTATGATGTTGAGATACGCAGTGACTTTTACATATCTTTCGTATAACAGTTATTAATGTCGTTATTAGCTCATTCCCACTGGGAAGAGAGGTTCTGGTGCATTTCCTTTTAATTCCGTCGTGGCAGCACACTCGTTTGGTGCCAACGCTCACAAAATGGCGTCCGCATTCCCCTCCTTCGGCTAGTCCGTGCTTGTGTCCCTCTATCCCCCCCCCTTCACCTTTCCCCTTCCTATAAGTCTTTTCAACTCCGCCAGACTCCCCTCATCCCCGAGTTCGCTGATTCTTCCCAAGTTCCCCTCCGTCCGAACCGCGTCACCCCGTGCGATTGCTACTATCCAAGGCGTCCAAAACCGTACCTCGTTGGCTTACATCTCAGAGTTGCGTTTTAACTTTTGCTTCACGATAGTGAACTCGTAGATGTGGGGTTCTATCTTTAGGTCAATGTTCACGCCCTTTGGAAACGGGAGAAGAGTATCCGGGATGGATTTATTAGATGGAAATTTTCAGTATATTTTAAGATATTTTCATCTGCAACTGCATTTCAACCGTAACTTGGTCACGAAATGGATTCGCATTTTTTTGTATTTGCCTTGGCGCTTTTATTTAAAAACATTTTTTCTTTGATAGATTCATAGCTGTGAGATTTTCTTTAGTACACGATTGTCATCCAAATGTACTAAGTAGAATAAAAGTGAAAAGTTAATTAAAGATATTGAATTTACAACTTAGAGGTAATCCGCTAATCAATTTTCTGGCATCGGATAGAGTCGATATTATAATCAATTAGCAGAACTTCCCGTTGATTCTCAATGCAAAGAGGAAGGAGCAATTGATCAATACAATACTGTTTACGACTTACTTCTTAGGAAAAGATTAGATGGTATCTGTAACCAAAGAGATGGAGGGATAAGTATTTATTTAATGAAAAACACATTTTTTCGCTGTATCATTTGTGCGATCACGTTGACGAACAAACGTTTACTTTTGAATGCATATGTGGAAAATGCAAACGAAGGATTAAAACTAAAACGGAGAAACTGCCATAAAGCCTTCATCAAAAACAGTACAGATTTATAACCACATGGTAACCCTAGCATTCAACCCATAACGAAATTTTCTATGTACATTTATTTTTACTAAAACTCCTGAAGTCCATCTAAAGCTATCTCTTTTCTGTCTCAATAGTGATGTTTTGTTTTCTAGTCTCCTTGATCGTGAAAAAGCAAGAATAAAACCGTCCCCATTTTATACGCAAAATCGGGCTTATAAAGGAATGCTCCTAATTGGTTACAAGTTTGACCCAGCGATTTTTCATCGTAAGCGAGAAATGTTCAATTGACTCCTCTTCATATATTTCATCATTAAATCTTATCGTTACTTTTAAATGAGTCTGAATTCCCCATGTATTCTATTGCACGGACTCAGATTCAACATTCGGCGCGGTCGTCAGGGAGTAGGCTTGTTTACAACCTTTAAATTTTCGTATATTTTATCAAAATTCTCGCAATTTCGAATCGAAAAGAGGATTCCGTGGCCAGAATCGTTATTCCATTTCTCTTCTTTTGATAATGGTTTCAATTTCTTTGGGCCATTCTTTTGTAATTTAATGTTGCAAAATCACTTAATGCTGCAAACTATAGAAGTAAACTTTATACTTATTTCTTATGGGAACACTTATACACTGAAGTTGACCAACCGGGAACCTTAAGGAAAATAAAGAGTAGCCTATTGTGTGTGCAGGGAGTATATAATCTGCGCAGCTGTGAGAATTATGGCTCTCGAGTGTTAGATGAACGTACGTACACCTACAAAATTTCTACTTTATACATAAGATAATATTCGAGTCAAGTAGAAAAAGGTAAATCACGTACATGACCGCGCATAAGTGCATTTTTCACCAAAAATTTGGAAGTAGTGCGCGTCTTGCTTGAGGATATAGATTTTCTATGGTAACGGTGATATACAATATTATTATATAGCATAAATACCATAGTTATTTATATTTTTAAAAACCTTGCTCCGTCTTTTACGCGGTTGTGTACGGTTCTGTGATGGTGTACGACTTACTTAACAGTAGCTTTTCTCTGAGCGTATTTAAAAAACTCATTTTCTGTACTCCATCCGAATTATATCTTGATATTGGTTATTTCTATCCAAACTAACTTTTGGGTTTTTGTTTTAGTTATTGTACCTTAAAGCTGTCGGATAAACTGATACCATCGTTGACGGTTTATTATTGCTGCATATGTAGCTGAGGGACGAAAGTGCGCGTGCAGGCGTAATTGAGGTGTCTGAAGTCACATTTCCATGATTAGCCATAAGTTTTCGGATGAAAGATACCTTTGTTCCAGCACCTTCCCTTCGGAACATCCTACTCTTCCAGGGAAATGCTCTAGGTTGCTAATTGCAGTTGTCTTCACTCTCACTATTTGTGTTGAGTAAATGCCATTTTTAAACGGTTGACATTGCGCAGTTTCCTTCGTATCTATACTCGCGGGAATCTTCTCACTATCATTCTTCAGTGCTATCAAAAGTTTCGAAATCGCCTCTGTTGTAATTTCAGGCAGTCGTAACTCTTTGAGCCATGTCATATACTCTGAGTCAGTTTATTCACACTGAAGGATGTCACGGCTGTATTAAAGTGGATATTTGTTTTTCTTACCAATTCTTCCGCTTGATAATATGAGATAGCTCGTGTAGATTTCCACGAAGTGCTTTCATTACTTTTAATCTGTAGTATTGACTTTCCTTGCTTGTTTGCCACATCAGAAAATGTTTCTGAACAGTGGACTGCCGCTCATGAGCAACAAATTCCATATTCCCTTTTAGGATTTAGTACTTTCCGTGAGTATTATGTGTGAAATCCTGTGAAGATTTTACATTCCCTCGCTAGGAATTCATTGTCCAGAAGGGATGTTAGGATAGGTGGAATGACGTTATGTATTCATATTTTCAGTTATTTAATTTCACCTTTTATGCCCATGTTTTACTTAGTGCAACTCAAGTCTCTGGATTTACTTATGAGACGCCCGTGAAAATAAGTTGGAGTTAGCTATCTGATTCTCTTAAATTGTTTCTGGAATCATTATTTCTTTTTATTGGCTCATTTTAGTAAATTTTAGTTGCTCTGGAAGAAATTTTGTTTGCGAAAATTACCGTTTCTTCAGAATATAGCCGTTAATGTCTCCAACTAAATTTCTTTGAGCTGAAAGTATATTTCACTCCACATATCTTCACTCACTTCACTCCACTCACTTGTTACTTTCTGTGTAATATTGCGGATGTCAATGGTAACAGATACGGTAGGAATGGATAGAGGCTACTTTATATTAGTTATGCAGTTAATCTTTCTCTACATTTCTATAAATGGATGCAACAGAAGGTTCATTTGGTGTGGCTCACTTGAGTACTTAAATATTTCAAATATGTTTCTTAAACTCTATAAGAGATAAATGAAGTTTTGAGGTTGGAATTGAATAATTCTTTTTCATCTTTCCCACGAAATGTTGATCCTTCCATTAATGTCAGGTTGCATTCTAGGACTTAAATTGATTTATTTTAAAAGCAAAGACGTATCACTGCTTACTTCAGTTATCTTCAGTTCGGTACTTTAACTGTGGGCAACATTCAGTTGTAAAGAGCATTACAGAGCATTCATTAGAAAAACTGAACTAATTTAAAATTTAATCGCTATTTAAGTACGTATTTTCCAGGTTTAATATCTTCTGATTAAATTTCTGATCTTTAAATTTTGGGTATCCTTTGATGTACATTTCAATGAACGCTCGTAATGTGCTTTGTTTCTTGGAATCAGCTTAGTGATCATAGCTCTTCATAGGTTGGCGATAGTAATATTTCGCTCTCAACGTTAATTGTTTGTCCAGCTAACCTTAATTATTTAGAATGTTATGTATGTTTATTGTAGTTATAGAGAGAGTTGTCAAGTGAGGTGGTGGGGTTAGTAAATCTTACACAGAGAGATGAGATGCGTTAAGTTCAATTATCGTAGCCACGTCTAGTAACTGTAAATAGGCTTTTACATGCCTGAGATGTGCATTTTCAAGGTTAGTTTCCACATCTTAGTGTTTCATCATTAGGAGAGTAGTCATCAAACAGAAGTTCGTCGCAACGGTATTTCATTGCTTGTCTGTGCACTTATAAAAGGTCCATGCAAACTTCCTATTTCGCCTTCTTTGGAAGCCATTAAATATCTCCTTGACCCCAATCTTCGGGAAGCATTCTGCGTCCTTATGAGCCATGTGTCGTGTGGGGTGCAAAGCACAGAAGGTCGGTTAGTATCAGGATTCTAAGGGTTCCCCGACAGGCGGGGGTGCCGATGAAAAAAGAATGAGAAAGGCAAGGGCGTCTCGCGCTGGTTCGTGGTGCGATGGAAAATCCCTCGGTGCTAGCGGCGATGGCTGCGGCCTTTCCCTTCTCGGCCGCCTGCTAACCGTCCATCGTTTGAAATATGCGGTACCTAGGGTTTCGTGCTGTATTCCATTTCGTCGGAGGGTTGTGGTCGTAGGCCTCCACTTACCACCCTGCTTCCCTTCACCACTTCTCCGAACTTGGTCCCGTGAAAGGGAAGGCCGTCCGAAACAGCTGCCATCGGCCTGTTTGAGAGGGCGATACATTTGTATTGAAGGATGTAATTCACCGGTGAAATCGGAGGTATTTTGGGTTGCCATTGAGATTTGGTAGGTTTGCGCGATTGTTTCAGAATTGAGGAAGTTTGCGTGAGCAGGGAATCGATGTGTCTGTTTCAGTTGGACAAAGATGTGTTTCTGTATCCTAATGAAATATAGAGACAAAGTGTCTAGTATCCTTCCAATACTACATCGCTGTTTAGAAAATGGCCTCCAGTTTTCACGATTTAAGAATTAACGATTAAAAGTTACAATTTTATGGAAATGAAGAGGGTGCGTTTCTTGTAATTAATGCATCCGCTGTTTTGGGTCGAAATTTTCATGGAAAATGAAATATTTTTCTTTTGATCACCTTTTTCTGCACTTAACTAGCTGCCAAACTAATGATAAGTCGATTTATCTCTCAATTAATTGGCAATTCAAGTTATTCAAGTGCTTTCTGGCTAGTACTAATATTTATCACGATACATACGAGTATTTTCGTAAATAAAATTTCTTGGAAATTCTCCTAACTTTCCTAACTAACTTGTTCAAAGAAATTTCCCCCTGCCACACACAGAAAGGTGGTTTGCAGGGTACTTGAGTAGATGTAGATGAAATTTTGCAGTCCATCTCTAATTGATATAAAAACTGAGTTGGGGAAATCTCGAACCTAGGTACTGCTCCTATGCACGACAGTATAAGCAGCTATAGTGCTCCTTGTACACATGTAGTTGATTGATCATGCTTTTGAAGTATTCGGCCTATGAGTTTGCACCAGTTCGATTATTACATGTGTTTTAAATGTCAAATGTGAATGAATGTACTTTAAGAAGAAATGCAATTAAAATTTACATCTTTCGCTTACTTTGGCGAGATGAATTTTTTTTGCCATGTGATTTTTAAAACATTGCATAGGAAGAGGTATGTTAAAATTGCCTGCTAACTCAGCTCTTGTTCCCATGCTTAGCTCCCTCGATATTCATGTACACATTATTATATTCCAGGCTTAATAATTATGGGATTTAGCATCTATAAAGTGGTTTTTAATATAAATGTATTTTTCACAATGGAGTACAAGTCTTGAAAGAGAAAGTTATTGAAATGTAATCGTTGCACTAATTGAAAATCGCTAAAGCTTTGACCTCTGAAATGCAATCACGATGTTAATATGAATATACACAAAGTTTGCTCTTTGCATCATTAATTTAACCTCATTCAATTTCTCCTTTAACTCTCATGTGATAAACAGATGAATAGGTTAAATTTGGAGTACGTTTTATTTTAAATAATGTTTTAATTGAGCAGTGCTAGTTGACTGGCTGCTAAATATGTCGAATTTTGAGATATGAATGCTCAAAATAGTTAATAAAGTTTCTTGGAAGCTCTTGATTCATGCATCCGTAAATCAACTCTTTTATACATTTCTTCTGGTCTTAAGGTTTCTTTTCAATTTTTCATTCGTGTAGTATTTTTGTAAGCTTATTGTTTATTCATAAAATACTGGATTTGGTTAGTATGATAAAATTAACAAGCAGGAAATCATCTCAGTTTCATCTTATGAATTCTTTTCGAAAGGTTTTGAACGTGTATCATACACTTCATTTGAGGGGTATTGTGTGATTTAGTATAATTTTGCGTCATATTGTATACCTAAAATGTAGTTTAATGAGTCTCGTAGAATATTCAATAAATATTAAAGAAAACAAAATTCTCAATGTGTACGCGATGTGGAAGTCAGAAATCTTAAATGATGAATCGTTTACACAAGGAGCATTTTTCTTCAGTTCTGAAAGTCGTCCATCACGTAATAGGGAAATGCTATATCACGGAAGTCCTCCCGTAAATAATGAAGTTGTGGCCATCCTAATCCGTGTGTTTCAGCGATTACCGTTGGACTCGACGGTACTTTGCCACGTCTACCCTTGCCGACGTTTCTCGCTCTCTCTGTGTTATGGCTCCCACCAAATCGCCCTCATCCGCATTTTTACCTCGCATTTTCCGATGGGTGAGCTTCTTGTTATTCCATGTCTTAACGCTCGTCATTTTCACCTGGCATCAAGCAACCATGGCCAAGAATATATCTTTCTTTGTGCAGTGGTAAAGAGTTGGTTTCCCTTCCTCCCAACCCATTTTTCTCCGGTGAAAAATTTTTCTCGGGGGTCGGAAAAGGAGTGATAATGGGCCGTGTTGATGAGGATTACCGTTACTCTGTTGTTGAACGTTGTTTGGTGTGGGGCAGTGGCAGGAGGAGAGTACGAAGGAGGATGGGTCGGTTGTGGGTCGCCCCGAAGGTCAGCATCGGCGGGCATCTTGTTCTGCGGTAGTGGGAGGAACCAAGTGAGAGTCACACGGTCTGGGATTCAGTCTCAGGTCCTCGTATTTCCTAACCCAACGGGACTCATTCCCTTGATGAGGAATTCCTAGATAAGACGCCCCCTTCTGGTTTAGTTATGTTTCCTTTTCGATCCAATCAGTACAAAATAGAATCTGGACAGTTCGTCCGATTTCACTTTCACGGAATCATCATTACGCTTGCTAGTTCATTCGAGTTAACTGATGCTCCTTTCCAAATTTCGGTACGTATGTTTGCTTATAGTGCAATGCTATGAACGTAATGTTTGGTAGGAACTTAGCTGGAGATATCATGGTTTCCTTCTACTGAAGGAAAGCGAAAAAGGTTACTTTTAGGAATGTCTCTACGAAACTGTAGCTACTATAATTGTGAAGTAAAATTGCTGTCGAATGATATTTCTAGTAATGTTAAAAGTGCTTCGGCAGCTGAGGTAATTTCGAGCATATGGGTCCACGATAAGAATCGAACCCGGGTCCGCTTTCAGCGAAGGCGATCGCGCTACCAGCTTGGCTATACGGAAGTCCTATCGAATTATATTACTGGAAAGTTAGTTAAATAGTATGCTATGTATTACCTATATTTAAATAGGTAATTGTACTCCGTAGATTTTCTTCCTCACAAATTAAGCTCTATTTCATCTTTAAAATTGAAGTTATGAGTTGTAAATTGTTTACGTGACAAATTACGCGACATAGTGATTCCTGCTCTTAGCGAACGCAATTTTCGAGACCAGACGTCGAAAAAATTTCGTGAGATTATTGCACGAACGGATAGTTATTATTGGTCTCTTCTTCCAGATAGTATTAGACGTGTAAATAGGATGAATAATTAGGAAATTTGGTGTATTAACACCCCCTGTCATACGGCGGTTTGCGGGGTATTTATGTAAATGTAAATACTGTATTAGCGCATCGCCGTTGCCCGTTGGTGAGGTTATTGTGAGCTGATATGACTATATTTTAGATATTATCGTGAACGATTCGAAACAGTATCTTTAATCTTTGGTTGTAAGTTTACACTTAGAAGTAAAGTGTTCCATTGCGTTAATGAAGTCGTTGTTACTTATCTTATTACACATAATAGATATAACTCAAATGAAGTCATTGGATCCCACGATTGTTCATTGTACCACAGGTGAGATGCAAGGATTGATTGATTTCGGTCGTAATTGACAGAATCAGATTTCGTTTCATAATACCCTGTGTTGTAATGCAATATGTACTCGAGATCCAATCCTCTCTTCACACAGAGAAGCCGCACTAAAAACGCCCTCGTTAGTGAGGAGAGGGATATATGTCTGACTTTGTTTGCTGGAATTCGTTCACTTTCAGTGCATTAATCACTCTCTTAAGTAATTAATGACTCGATCTTGTTGCGCCTTAAATGCAGTATCCGTACCCAGTAAGATATCGTCATTTGCTTCCGCGGCTAATATTATATTTTTGGCTCAATTATTAGGCTCAAAATTTATCTTCTTCTGAGGGAATACATGTCATTCCGATCGAATTATTTCCTAATGAAAATATCCTCCTATTTATTCATGATATTTCTTTCCCGTTCAACAACGGCATGTGTTAGTGTTTTCTTTCCCGAATATAGCATTGTATATTTAAGATTAGAAAGAAAACTTGGGTGCTTGGGGGTTGCAGCGCGTATCTCCCCCATTTCTATCATTAGGGTATAGTAACATTAAAGCCACTGATATGGCAGTTAAATATAGTTGACTTTGATGTATAGGCCAGTTTTCAATGATAAAATGTGTCGTTAAAGGTACCGTGAGGTCTTCTTGAGTTGCAACTCTCCGGTTTAGACCGAAGCTACTTCTTAATTTGGGCCCTTAATGGAGCTGAGTAATCCACTGACGTAGCTTCATTAGAGCCCTCTGGCAGACTTGCATCGATGGAATTGATGTTAATGGAATCATATTTCACGAGCGTTGTGAACGTTCATGGAATATACTGCGGGGGTCGTACGTTATTACCAAAGCTCATCAACTGTAAATTGACTTACATCGTCAGCTCTTCTTTATCTTCGCTGAATGGTCGTTATCGAGTTACATTTTGGATGTTATATTAGAGATGTTATAATTTAGCTAATTACTTCCCCCTCATATTAACGTGTTTACTATTCTGCATTGAGTAAGATTATGGTTTGTACAGTCGCATTTATCCTTCGCTTAGGTTCCCTGATAGTAGTCGCTATTTTCGGTGGCGCAATCTTTCGCCGTAATACCTCGAGGTAAGTTTCCTATGTAATTCTCCGTTAATGTCCCTTTGTCTCGGACCTAAGGGCCCAGCCCTCACTGTCCTCGAACGCACACGCACTCTATGTGCTGAAGGAAAAGCCCGGATTAGAAACAGTGGCGGGGACTTTCAAGGGCATTTCTATTATCCCTATGTCTCTTACCTTTCCCCACTCCCATCGCCGCCGGCGCTGCGTGCATCTGCGCCACGCATCGCGAGTAAAAACAACCACTCTTTTCTCTTTCGCTGCGTAACATTTTTTTATCCTTTCGGTGCCAGATGCGAGCGAGGGTTCGGGCCGATATATATATTAAGGATGGCAAGAGCACTGTAGGTAATGAGGAAAGGTAAACGAGACGGAGGGTGTGGGATATGGAAAAGGAAGGGGAGATAGTCTCTGTTTATGGAATCCTATCTTATCTGCAACGCAGCGGCGGAGGCCGCTTGTAGATGCGTAACTGTGTCGAGACCTGTGCAGCTGCGAGTGCGTGGATTGTGGCGTGGTTGCTAGGGGTTCTATCATGGGTGGTGGGGGCCCTAGGGGTGGTGGGAATGGGTTGCGGGAACCTTCACCTCGACCCTACCGTTCGCGATTTCCCGCACCACCTTCTCGCGGGACTTTTGGCGTGGCATTTTCTTCCATTTTCCTCCGTGAAGCTTTTTGTATTACGTGACGGCCGGCGCCTCCGCGTCACGGGTGTATTGCTCCCGGAGACTCATTGAACGGCTTCTTTATCCGAGAGAAATATTAATAACAGTCGCCTTCTCCTTTTCCCGTCCATCTTATCTGCTGCTTTTCTAATGTTACATCGTGAGAATCGGTCTTCGGTTATGACTCTCCATCTAAGGGGCCGTAAGTTATATAGAGGGAGAAATCGCTTCTCTTGAATGAGCGTTGAACTTGAATCGGTTGGCGAAGGGCGGATTTCAAAAGTTTTTATTCGAGCTGGTCGTGGCACCAGTTGTTCGTGGAGGAAACGCGAGGGTCTGTTGGTTTTTGAGTGAATCGCGAAGATGGCGGCGGGTGGGCACGTGTTAGACGCAGATGTTTTATCTCGTCATGGATTTGTGAATGGATTAATTTATGGCGATGAAAGATTTTGCGTTCGTAGCTTCCAAGAGTGATATTGCTTCGTGATGTAACGAGAGTTAGATTCGTGCCTTTGAAGTTTATCTTATCTATTGGTGGTTATAGTAAGGCCACGAGAGGAAAACAAATTTTTGTCATGTACGGTATGGAATGTGGCTTTGGTATTTACGATAGAGTTTGCTGTTCTAATATGTATGTTTATCATATTTTCAGTTATTATGATTTTCCGAGATGCTTATTATGATGTCCCTCTTTTTACCCATTTCCTTATTTCAGCGCAAAAAACGTGCCCCTTTTATCTTGTCTTGCATTCGTATCTGATGGTAAAATTCTTCGATGAGTTTTTGCGGAGTTACCAAGATCTCTGAAGGAGTTTTTAGTAATTGATGGAGTATCAATTCTATAATTGGCAACTTGTGGGTCAGTACATTCGTTTAATGAATCTTAATCTGTATAGTATTGGATGCTTTAGAGTAGTCCATTTCTCATCTCGTACGAAAATGCATCAAAGTATGGATAACTTACGACATATCTGTCCATGCGATCGTTGGATTAATAGACTTAATTTTGCGTAATTCACCTTGGGCAGGCCAGAGCCCTGTGAATACCATCGGGATACAGCTTCCACAACCCACATTTCAAACTTGGATTCACTAGGAATCAGGTTAGAAAACTCGATGAGTGAAATTAGATTGTTGCCGCTTGTGACACATGATGCGATACCATCAGCCGAAACTCAAGAAAATTCAATGTCACGGAATCCGTATAACTTGAGAGAGAAAAAAAATTATTCTTGGCTTGGTAGTCGCTTCCTGTGGAGGAATCATGGAAGCCGTAGTAAGTGGGTACGAAATCGGGAGTGAGTAGATGGGAGCGGAATGAAAAACGTGGGAAGTGCATTTCGTGTGCGGGAGAGCTGGCATTAAGACCTCCGCTCACATTGCCGTCGCGAGGGGCATGTGCATCAATTATAAACATCCTCCTGCATGAGACAGAGCACTTTAACCCCTTAAGCCACTCTGGTAAGGCGTCGGGCCTGCGTCTTCTTCAAAAACGGATCTCGACGTCCTTCTCACCCCAGCGAACTCCCACCATTCCACTCTCCTGCGACATTGTTTCGCCAGTTAGTCATCACTTTTTTAGCCATCCGGTGCTGCGCCATCTACGTCGCCTGCAACGTATGCCAGGGAGCTTCCGATTGGAATGGATGTGACCTCAACGGTCGCTTCAATTAGCTTTCCCTCATAATTGCCTATGCCACAAAAATATAATCTAAAATTTGCTTTCGATTCATCTCGTTATTCTTCCTTTAACCTGTGTTATAAAATCTGGCGAAAATTGGAATCAGTCTCTGAGCTAAGACCTCCTCAAAAAAGTTTTGGCCTCACGTGCACTGAATCATCTTAATTTGTTACGGGCTAAGCAGCGCTATTGGCATCATAATTCTAGTGCAAACCTTGCCAAGTATCTCGTGAGTTTGGCCTAGCTCGTTTCGCGTGAAATCCTTTTTCTGCGGCAAAGCGTTCGGGGAACAAATTCTTTGGCTGCCAAAAATGAAAATGGAATATTTTTATGTCGTTCCAATTACGTGGAGAGGTTTCCGTTGAAAGAGTGCAATGCATAGTGAAATTCCCGCCGCTGTACACGGAAAATATGGTTATATGTAGGTTTTTGTAGTCTTAGTTTTCTGTTCTTGGTTTTTTACTCGAGTCCCTGACAAAAAGTGCTGATTTATTTTCTCGCTTAGAGAAAATAAATCACTTAGAAGCAATCTTTATATTCTTGGTCTATCCATGATCAAGGGTATTGTGAACTTCGAGATACATTAATTTTTGCTCTGAAGTGTCTCGCTGTGTGTTGGAAGACGTCTTCTCAGATTATCGAGAAATTAAGAAATATCAAAATTCTCGGATTTTTTGCATCGATGAAATGCATGGTATGATGTGCGAAGATTTTCAACGCTTTTCTCTTTCTGTCCCCGACCCAGCGTTTACTCTCATACAAACACATTCATTTCGCATGGAATAATTGTAATTTGTGCGGGCAAGGTTTGAAAGACTTCCGAAATTTCTGGTTATTTCCCTCAGAACTCTGCTTTCACTTCTTTCGACTCTGCATTCCCCACCATGCAACTTCTCGCTAGCGTTCGTGACTTTTTCGAACTCGTCTTTTTCCTTGTATGGTTTCAGCTTTACATACTAGAGGTGTAGCTTTCCCTAGCCGTCGTAGATTTCTCGCGCTCTCCAGTTCGAATCCTGCCCTTAGGATCGAAGGTAGTTTCTGGTTGCGTATTCTCACCTACCTACATAGTCGGTTGCTTTCTTTTCCTGCCCGCGTCACTCTCCGTACACAAATTCTCCTCTGTGATCGTACCGTGAAGCGTGTACTAGGATGTGCTTTCTAGATAGCTTACCCACTGCATCATCCCCAGGTTTTTTCCTTCCTCCCACTCATTTTTTTAGCCCTCTCCTCCTCTCCCCCCCAATCTCCTTCCCGTCCTTCCATCCACCGTACCTCTCCTCTGCCCGCCCTTTGCTCAGCCACTCGCTCCGGCCGCCATCTTGCTGAGGAGATATGCTACGACGCGTTGGCAACCAAGACTTGGGTTGAAACACACTAAAACTCATTCTTGCGATGTATCGACCTCTTTCATTTTTCCCGTCCCTTCACGAATCGACCTCTCATACCGCTTCGTTATCGGACTTCGAACAGAACCACTCTCTTCAGAGAGAATATTGACAGGTGCTAGCTACGCGTCCGTATCAGAGAATTTTTTGTTCCGAGGTATCGGATGTGCTCAGGGTTGCCAACCTCACTTTTATTATGGATAATTTTCGAAAGTACGTTACGTGCTGGCGAAATCATTGTTCGATGCTAAGGTCACTCAGAGAGTAGAAGTCTTTTTTTCGGTCAGTAGGAATGAATGCTTGAATTCCCAGTGATTTCGTGACTCGATTTCGATAATGAAAGTTCTCATGTAAAGTATTTTTGTTTTTAATGTAGATGGACACATTTGCGAGTTGGTGAGTCGGTTGAATCTTAGTCTCTTCAGTCCAGGACGACTAAATAAATATATGGATGTATTGATTTGAAAATTTCTAACCATATCTAACATTTAAAACTATTCTAATTATAAAGGTTGGATGACTTTACGAAAGGACTGATGGTTTCTGTTGTATTTTAAGACTTAGAAGCGGTGATGTAACTCCCCTCGGCGGTTGGGAAATACCATTGGCGGTTTGATAAAATATCTCCGACGGTAAATATTTTACGTAATGTTTTCCTCTCGTTAATGCTATGATTAGAAGATGCCTCATTTCGAGAGCACGTGAGGATTCGATTTAAGCGTCTCATAGGCGAGTTCACTTTCAGTAACGAAATCGTGGCGTGAAACGTAGGCTTTCTCTGGTTCTGATGCGATTGGCTCTCGCGGAGTAAAAATCAACGCCACGAAGGAGTGAAATTTGCATCCAGTTTCAAATTAGAGCTGCTTCGCTTCTCGGAATGAAGGTAGCGGGGAAGGAAGGTAGTAGGGGGAGGAAATGAAGGGGTTCTAAAGGCATGACTGTTTCGGAAAGGAAATAGTGGGAAAGAAGAGGTTGCCGTCCCTATTGTTAGAAGTCTGAAAGCGGCACCTGTTCCGAGAATTAACTTACGTATCCTTGCATCCAAGGTGCCGCGGGAATTTACTTCCCATATAAAATTCCACTGCAGCCACTGATTTGTTCTGTTTCCCACCGTCAGATACCCTCGTATCCGTATGTGCCCCAGGATTAAGATACGGCTTTACGTTGGTTTTGTTAGTTTTAATATATAATGATGTCAGCGGAGGCGTGGGTTTGAAGAACAATACAAAATCTTGCGTCAAATATTTTCTTAATTAGCGTTTCATCCGTAGCGACTTTGTGGTTGATTTGTCTCAGTCCAGCGTCTGCTTGACCAGCTAATATCAGAACAATGAATAAGCCTGTTTTTGGGCATACTGTCTATGATCAAAATTGTGCAGTTCATTCGGGTCGTTCTTAACGAATTCACACTCATATCATGTACAACCGCGATCGACTCAGATTCTAATTATTCGCTTGCAATAGAGTTAGATTAACGGAATACAAGGTTTAGCGATGCACAAAATTTTCATTATCTTAGTTCACAAATTTTTCATTATCAAGTTCTGTATTGTGTTTTTATCAAATCCACTGATTTCTGTGATCGTGTCTACGAATATTTATGAGATATTTTTAGTAATTGAAGTCACTTGGTAGTTAATAAGCATATTAATGATATGTTCAGTGTCAGTTACTGCAGCAAAAGTTGCGGTACCGTTTTGGTAGCTCTGTTGTCACGAATAACGATATATAGGTGAGATTCCCCTACATTGATTGAATTTCATTGGTTTTTCTCAATCTTCCTGACGAAGTTCATTCTCAGATTCATTACTTTTCCCTTGGAAATCGACCACAGTTTCATCGAAAGCGTACAAATCGAACGGAATCACTTTCCGCTCGGTAAATGCTGGCAGTGAGTGGTCGAGAAACTTGGCTTCGTCGGCGACGTGGCAACGCCGCAGCACGAGATAAGATTCGCCTTTATAGGAAGAGAATCGTAATAAGAAACGCGGTATAAAATACATACTATTATTAGGTCGAAAAAAGAAATCCTTTCGCGGAAATTTTTAGCAACCCCTTTTGGGCCTCCAAGTTCGCTATCTAACGAAACCGAGTTTATTGCACTTTATATTAGACGCGGTTGAAACGAGTATGTCACGGCGAGAGGTGAGTGGACTTATCCCCATCACGTTTCTTAGAAATAAAGATTAGAGGATGAATAAGCCTCGGATCAGACTATCGTCTCAGTGGCAGCGAGATGTCGAATGATCTGGTCCCGGGTCTCGGATGTCCAGAGACCGCAGCATCTCCGTGTGGATGAGGTCTTGGGTTCGTGTGAGAAAGGAAAGCGGCAGTAAGGAGGAAGAAAGACTGGAGCATCGAATTGCGTAACTTCATCGCGACGTGAAGTCCTCACTTTCCCTAGGTTGGGCGGCACAAGGGACCTTGAAGGGGAATAGATTATTACACTTCTGGACACGTCCTCTTCGGTGGGGTCATCGGAGTCTGTGTGCTTTGTTTCGATCGAAATGCTATTCTCTATTAGATCATTACGTATTGGATTATCGGATGTAACAAAATTCTCTTTTTAGGGCATCAACTTTTAAGTAAAACCTAGATTTTCGTTTCGAATTTATCTCATGCTCACCCATACTCATTTTCAAGTCCTATTCGATATTTTGTAGGCACGGTAACCTTCGGGCTGATGACTTCACGGACAAAGCATCGAAAAATTATGAAAGTCGTTTTCTTATCATTCATCCTAATGTTTTTCTAAGTAGAGCATTTCAATTTTACTTTTACATGGTATCATCGCCGTAGGCCCAGAATTTTCTGCGGGAAATATCACGATCAGTGGATGCTGCGTCGTTATATTTAAAACAAAATTTCAAATCCACGAATTTCTATGGTGATTATTGTGCGGAGTCACTGTTACCAAATGGAAACATGTTGAGATTATGGTTATTTTAAATTAATCGGTTATTACTGTATGAATATCAGCTTGTTTCCCTTGACAAAGCTTAATTGACCCCAAAGTCTTTGACAATCCTTTACTCTCTGTGTCGCTTATTCTTCTAAAACCATCATTGGTAAGAATCTATGCATGAAATGGTGTAACTATCTGTGTAAATGTTTTTCATGTTATTTCTACTGCAACAGACTATGGCTTAACTGGCTTTGATCATTTTCGCTGATTCCTGATGAACTTTTCTGCTATTGAACTAGAATCTCTATCGTTCCTATTGGTTTATTGTGTTAGATGCAGTCATAGTCTGAAAGGAATATTATGAGGACCGGGAAAGCCTATCGAAGCAAGAGAAAATTTTCCTGGGAATCCTAGTCTTTTTCAGTGTCTCTCGTAAGGATCCGGGCTCTTATCGGATGATAATTTTCTACTATGTTTATTGTGTACTTAACGTAATTAAATCAATCTGTATGTATCAGTTGTATCCGCAAACCTCTCGCTAACAAATCCGCTATGCATTGATGCAGAAATTTTGCGGATTGCAGATTCGTGTCTGAAATAGTATTTTTATCACCTCGCATTTTCTGGATTCCTTTCGTGAATTAGCAAGTCGGCAAGGCATAATGTGGTGTGGTATTCAGTTCTGGTAGTTAACTTTGATGCCTACATCCGCGTTCTGAGGAATCCAAAAATATCTCACAATTGAAGCAATTTCTGAGCGAGATTACTTATAAAAGAAAGATCTAATTGTAAGATTAGATTAAGGGAATGGATGAGTATTGTAAAATAGATCCTATCAGAAGTCATGACTTATATTATCTCGGAACAATTCCAATGTCCATAAATGTATGATCTTTTCCGTGTCTCTCATATTCGTATATTGTATGTTTGCCTAACCCCGCACTGAATCTCACACTTTAAATCCTCTTCAAAATATACGCTTTTAATGTTAGCTTATTTGACGAAAGTATCGTTATTGTATAAGTTTGCTTCGTATTTTTTGGAGTATTATGTTCATTTTCTGAATATTGATGTTATTCGGTGGTTCATAAATGTTTATTAACTCACGCCAAGGTCTTACTTTAGCTCCGTATTTTTCATATTAATATCGATTGAAGCGTTATGTGTCTTCGACATCCATCATCCTGTCGAAAAAGTGTCACAGCCCAACAGAGGTTCGTTTCCTAGTTTGTGATGCTCGCGTTAAAATGGCTGCTCATTTTTCAGGGAAAATATCGTTTCAAATTCACGGGTCTGCGAACCCCATTTATGATGGTGTTATTATAGCAAATTCTGTCGCAGGTGTGGAAGCGTTCTTCTTATCGCTCATTGGGGAAGTGTTTGGATGCCAATTTCACCTCTTTCCATCCATTGTGTCTGCTCTTCCTCATGCTGTAATGACTCGTCGTCAATGACGTGAAAATCCTCTCACACCTTTGAGACCCCTTCCATTCGTCCTTCCCTTTCTCCTCGCACCCCTAAACGTCTGTTCCAAAAACCCTCTCAGACGTGAAGCCCTCTTTCATATATTCTCCGAGGCGATAAAAACGTGATATCCCCAGCTCTCCTGTCCTCGAGTTATATTTCCAACAATGATGCTCCATGTGCATATTTTCTCCGGGCCGTTTTCCTTAATTAATCATTCAGTTTTAAATGCAATTCGTAATCCAGTCGAGTCACATTTTTTGAGGTCGATTTAACCCGGATTGTCCATAATTTCGTACAAGGCAAGATTGAATGCGGTGATGCGCGGCGAAGGAAGGAATGTCCGCATACCTCGAGTCTTACGGAAGTCAATGGAAGGTCGAGTAATCATATCTCTGGATAAAGTAATAGTTAAGAAGACCAAAGTGTTTTTGTTTTCTTTTCATTTAGAATGCTGAAATGTTACTGGAGAATTTCCGTAGTCGGTGCAATAGAAGGATATGCATTTAAATACATTAAAGAAGCTTCGTAAATCACAGAAATATATTTTATTTCTGTCACTACTTCTATTAGCTTTCTCGTCCTATCCGTGTTAGGAATAGTGGGAAATTCCACGTTTTATGTCTAAACGTTGCGAAATAATTAGTAAATAGAGATTAAATTCTTTCTTTTGAACGTGGTAGTAAAATTTAACGTTAGGTATAGAAGTAACCCATTACATTTTCGGAAATGATGGCGTAGAAGTATAGATATTTAATCATTTACCTCCCGGGGACGTAGGATCATTTGCTACTTCATTTCGCATTTTATATACTAAATAAAACGAAATGACCAAAACAAATGTCAGGTGGAGTGGTTGCTATTCTAAACCAAAGGTCTCGGGTTCGAGTCCCGGCTAATCGGATTTTTCTGGTTAAGAAATGGTTGTGTTCGTCTATTGCTACTGTTCACGCTTCTCCTGTAATTGTCAATGAATGGATGTTTGTGAGGGCGCCGGAATATAAATTAATATAGATTCTATAGTCTATTGGCGAAACCTCGAAGAAGTGATCTAGCAATCATATTACTGCGCTAAAAGTAATAATTGTCGACCTCCAAAATTAACTTGGGTTATTCCACCATTAGGTCAAAAACACCAAAAAAATGGAACGTATTTGATAATTAGAATCACTTAAATTTTATGAATTTAAGGTGACATTAAATATACTAACGCTAAAAGGAGAGAACAAATTTTGATTTTTCATTCACAAAAATTGTTCATTAGGCCTTCGGAAATAATTGTCAAGTAGTGCATATCGTTGAAACAAGTTAAAATGCCGTTGTGACTCTACTTTGATGTCCTGTTACATAAACTCGATATCTCAAAAAAATTTGACCAGACCAGCAACGTCATTTGCCCTTTCGTCCGTTTCCAAAGCGAAACCGATCAGAGGGCGAGTATTAAAAATTCCCCTCTTACGCGCGACCGTAGTCTCAACGGGAAAAATATTCCCATTGAACATTTTCAGCGGCGTAAAATTACGACGCACACACACTGCGAACGTCTCTTAGCGTCGTCTGGGAAATGAATGTTAGTTATTTATTCCCTTTCTAGAGCCGATCGCGTAAAATTGTCTCACGAGAGACTCTTTTGGCGGGGATGGAACGCGATTAGTCGCTTTGCAGGAGAAGATGCGGGAGTGGGGCTGCAGCATCGAGTTAATCTCCGTTTTCATAAAAGTGTCGCAGGTGGACAGCTCGGTAATGCCTCTTTTGAGTTTCGTACCCTTTTCACATCGCTCCATGTTCATGGCAGGATATTTATGAAATCGTGAAAAGCTCCAGGCTTATGCGGTTTTACGATCTGCACCATCACCCATGGGGTAAAGTATGCGTAATTATCTTTTCACTCTAGGTTTCATTGTGGTGGGTAATATTGCTTGTAGAAACTTCGACCTCCATGAGTAAAGGGGATATAGTAAAATATGCAAAAATGAACGTACCCATGACTACCAAGCGCTATTACTATGTATCCTTTTCAGAAAAATCTGAGGTTTTTACATTCCAACACCGTAAAACGGATTTCCTTGAAACAACTGGGATAAGGATTTTTCTTGAAAATAATGCGCAATTTCGCTTCTTTGTTTTTATTCAATGCTTAATGAAGACCGACGTGTGAATTGTAACGTAAACGTTGGTTTTATTATTTTAAAGGTGCGAACATATCCTATGTGTAATGTAGGATATGAATGGAATGTAGAATGTTTATAGAATACGTTTTGTATCACAGTGCTCTTTATTTCAAGGTGGAGAGTTAGCCCCTGATCTACAATATTTGTTATTAAAAAAGTCAAGTTTAATGGTATTATTTAATTTGTAATGAAAGATTATCTATCTTGTTCTTCAGTTGAGTTCAGTTCAGCTTATCAACCAATTCACAGTTCGGTAGCCATATGTTCAGTTGCTAACCAGGATAAGAGGATATTTTGTGCCGACGGTGGAATTCAGATACTCGTGAAAAAATGGCACCAATCAATATACTCTATCTTCGTGAAGTGGTTTCGTCTGGGAATCGGGGCACACACCTGCTTCCTCACCATGTTAAAGGCAAGGGAAAGGTTCTCGTACGCTAGTCTGCTATCGCATTGGCGAATGAGACAGAACTCACTCTTTGTTCTTTCGAAACTCAGTCTGGCGTGTACGGTTAAGGCGTTGTCGCGCGGATTTCAAAATGTTCGTTGCATTAATAAGTGCGAGGAATAAACAAAGGGGGACTCTTAAGGCGCGGTACTTTGATCAGCGGCAGTGGGTGCAGTCAACACAACTTCTATTCTGGGCGATCCAGCCACCCACTCGTCCCTACGCTCCCTTATTTCGCGAAGGCTAATTGTTCTGCAGACGCGATCTGTGTTCTCAAGTCCTCTTCACCTATCCACGGTTCTCGTGCCTTCGTGCATTTATTCTTCGTAATGCCTCCACAAATGTGGTAACCGTTGCTGTTTTTCCTGAGTTATCAGTTCTGACGTATTATGAGCGTGCTCCGCTCGTGTCTATCCGTTTATTTTCTCGTGATGTTTAGATCTGAGGTTAGCAACGGGTGAATAACGTAGAAGAAGGCCAATAGCTCTGGCTGGTTTTATGGCATTAGTGAGAATGCTCTATGTTATATGAGTAGGTTCAGATGATGCGACCTACAAATGCTTTACATGGAACGTTTTGGGATGGATGCTATTTCGAAATCTGTAGAACTTATCGATCGTAGGGCGGTCTAGAAGGATCTGAAAGATGCCAGTTAACAGTTTTCGGATAGATGCCCAAATTTTTTTCTCGAAAGTCGAACTATTATTTTCCATATCTGTATGCTTTATATATTCTGTACCACAATGTTGGAGCAGAACTGCATTTAGTGAATCAAAGACTGATGAATATTCATAGCATAGAATGCAAGAAAAAAATCCTGTAATGGGATCCAATGGGATTTCGAAATGATTGTCGTAATCCTCATGACGTGGAAACGATATAAAGTTGAAAAATATAAGAATGATAGGCGATCAAGGGCTTTGACTATAATCACGAAAAAGTAGTGATACGACTCAGAAGACAAATTTCAAAGGCCGTTTGTCTACTGACAGAATTCTTTCACGTAATCGGTTATCTTTCGAATGTTTTGATTTCTTTCCGTTTGCAGATTTCGAAAGAGTCGGAAATGCTGCTGGATTCCGTTCTATGCCTCAATAGATTTGCAGCTGCAATTGGCGACTGAATAGTGTTTTGTCACATATTCTTAATCTCTGGATCATTTGCCCAACTTAGATGATACCTAAGTTTCTCAGAAGACCTTCGATCATTGATCCACTTTGTTTCAAGATAATTACTACATGGACGCAACCGAGTTTGTTCTTTGGTACAGATTCATCGCTTTATCGCACAAGTGTTTGTCACGTATGTAAGATCTCAAAAGAAAGGGAAAGGTGGCAAACAGATAATGAAGATAACGGAAGCTCTAATTGCTACACGGATGTGGAGCTTCTTGAGTAATGCGAATGTTTTCTCGTTCTTTTACTGCCTCTACCATTACCATATTCCGAGCCATTTACTTCTTCCCCGTTTTCTTTTTTGCGGCAGAAATTCTTCTTCCGTGAGGTGTTTCCATGATCCTTGGACCATTCTGTAATCGAATTCGATCTCCAGACTTTCTACAGCAGCCAACCGTGAACTTTTGAAATTGCGCTAGTCGTATTCGTTTTGTCGCCGCGGTAGATGCTGTTATATCGCCCGTGCTGCCGTTCTTTCGGGCTCAATATATAATCTGGCATTTATCTCGCTGATGAGGAATTTCAAGAGACACCGCTCTATTGTATGGATATTTTGAGAACCTCTTAATATTTGGCCTAGAATTTAAGAGCTTCAGCGAAGGTAGGGTGGTTCCAATTAGCTCTTGAGATTAATCTAGCATTGATTTACTTTTGTAGATGTATCTTCGAAGTGATACATGGATTTTTTTCTTAGAGATTTTTAGATCTTTGCTTTTCCATTACGCTCTGCTAATTCAAAATGGCTCTTCGAATCATTTTCTTGACAATGGACTGATAAGGCAATTGTCCACAACTTAGAAAAGACTTATCTCGTTTATTTATTATTTGTGATTTACAAGTATATATTAATTATTATTTATATTTGTATAAAATCCTTATATCATTTCCCAGTACACCGATAATTTCTAAAAAACCTTTCACTATCCAGTTCTGTCTGACGCATTTTCGTGCCATCACAGAATATCGTCTAAGTTGAAAGAAATGCTTTTTTAATCAGGATGTGTTGCATGGTTCAATCACTGGCTCAGTCTCGTGGGAAAACTTTCCCGTTTTTCGATCATCTAATTGCGTTCCGTGCACGAGGTGATATTTTAACTCTCACTCCGTCACTGCTGAAATTGTAGATCTAAATTGCGAAAGTGTTTAAATTAAACGGGGTTATTGAAACGGCCGAAGGTGGATCGCTTTAGCCACTCGACTGTAGCACTCTTTCATCTTGTGCACGGTAAGATGTCGTTTGGGCGAGTACGTGCTATACTGCGATGTCTTGATGGTAACTTGATGATACGGCCCCGTAATTCTTTCTAGTAAACCAATATTCCAACGACTGTGTACCATGGCATCGAACCGGAAACCGATACCGAAAAATTGGAACATTAGCCGGAGTGAAAACCGAGCCCAAAGAGAAAAATAATTCTTCGACCGAAACCGAAAACCGTTATTTATTCCGTTCCGATTTTCCCAGCGATGCACATTTTACTTAAGTGTAATCAGAGGAAGGTTTCTTAGAAATATGTAACTACGACTTACGACTAACCACCACTAAGTCTTATTCTAAAATTTGGTGTAATGTAATGCATTTGAAAAATATATTTGAGCTATCAATAATAAAACAAATTTAAGAAGTACGTGTATATTGTATTACAATCGTCGGATCGAAAATTTTTTGTTCGAGCCGGTTCGATGTTAGCAGGAATGAAACCAGAACAAACAGAAATTTGGTTTTCTCGTTAATCCGGAACGGAAAATATTACAGTACAGTAGTACAGATGTCCTGCTTTGTACAGATTTTGTCCTTTCGCTCGCCAGTTGTGAGTAGACAGCGATTGTTTTGTAAATAATTGCGACTCGTTCGCACAACAAATGCCATTCATATTTCTCGGCTTGATGAGAACGATGTCTTTGCCGGTTGTTTTCATAACACTTATTTATTGGCATTCTTGTGCGAGTTGACGTCCTCTCCGTAATGTTTAGTTTCGCAAATCCAAGATAAGATTGCTCAGGTATTCCTCGGAGCTTACGCTTTGCCGGGGAGACCTTTAAGAAAGGAAGAGAAAAAGAAGGAATTCCGTGACCTATACCTTTCTACCCGCCTCCCTCCCCTCGATTCTCTTCTCTCTTTACTTGTATTTCTCTCGATTCCTCTTTCGCCCTCCCTCCCACACTCCCTCTCTCTCTCCTTGTGAGGACCGCATGCGGCGAAAGCGGTGGCATACGTCATGCGAAATAAATAGAACTTGATGACGAAAACGATAGGAAGGGACGAAGGGCAGGTTTTAAACGACATATTGAATAAATTATAACTGGAGGCAAGAGAGATCAACGCTCTGGGTAATATTTGAGGTCTTACTTCGAAACTCGCCAGTTGCATGCGTGGAAGAAATGAAATGCGCTTGTTTTTTGTTATATGAAGATTTCCTTCGTGATACTTTACAGAAGGTGGTCTGCAGTTTACACGAGCTGCATCACATGGACTTTCATGCGTTTTTGTCAGTCTGGTCTTGGGTTACATATCTGAGGTATAGGTTTTCCATTTTTCGATTTTTGTTTTCGTGTGAATCATCTAATCAAAGAATGTTTTCTTTGTGCGTATGTAGTTACTCCTAAACGTGATGCGCATGCAATTATTATATTTTCGTTTCTCAAAAAATTCAGGGATACTTATCTCACTATCCGCGAACGAACTTTGTTTCTTTGTTATCTGCTATCCATCATGGATGGACTGGATGAAAATAATAACGGCCTTTATATGAACAATGGCCAGTTATAAGTATGCTTTTCATTATTTCCGGCGGAAGTAAACCATCGCACAAGTTTGCTTATTTACAGCAAACGTATTTTGCAATCAAAATTAGCATGGTTTTCATAATGAATTTTCATATTTCATCTGTATTCTGCTCACTTTCCTCTCGTGCCTGCACTCCACAGTCTATTTACATTCCATGTGTTTTATATAATACTTCTGAATTTTGTCTCGTTTGCTTGATCTCCATGTAACCCGAAGGAAAGAATATTCACTACAATAAAGTGAAATATGCTGCCTTTGTTATTTACTATTACGATTCATGCGAAAGTTTGAAACAAAGTCCTAGTATTCAGGGAATTATGTATTTTGCTGTAGTTTCAACTTTAAACTTAATGTTCTTTTCTTTCGTGCATAGGTCGTTATTTTATACATCCATGAGTTCTAACACTCACTAAGTTTTCATGTCTTAAAATTCCTTTCTTAATGTCCTTTTCTTTAGTCCAATAAAGCCAACTCCTATCTTTGTTTGATTAAACGATTTTTGTCTCTATTAGGAAAGGGCATCCTAAAACTTCCATAAATATATACCTACATCCGACATCGGATTGAGAATGGCTGATGATGATGATACAGATATATCTTTCCTTAAAACGAGTGAGACTTTATATTGTGACAGCTCAATTGGTTTACCTGGAAAAAGGGAAGGTCTGTGTTCGAGTCCCAGCCACGTTTGTCTTTTTACTGAAATTGTGTCTTCGATTGAGACGTGAAATTAACGCTCGGGCATTCGAGCGGTAGTTGCCGGGGTTCTTGTCTGACTTGGTGGGCATCAGGCGTTCTGAGCATGCACTACAAACATTCGGGTTCGTCGTCCAAATCGTTCGGTACATGTCAGACGATTCCACTATCGAAGAGATATGAGTGGTGGCGAGTGGTAAATGGCCGACTCGGAATCTTTCATAGACGGACAATGGAATGGAGAAGGGGGTGTCACGAGGTGTACACTCTCGTGTGTGTGTGTGTGATTGTGGAAGGAATGAGACGTAAGCTGAGACAGGCATAGATATGAAAGGGTCGAAACCTTGAAGGTCACACAGCGACCTCAAACCACAATAAAAAGAGTCGGTGTTTGTTTATCTGCGTCCTAGTTTGGAGATAAGGATTGCGGAAATATTCTGCTGCGAGAGAGGAAATGTTTCGTCTTTCTTTTTTTTCCCCGCGCTTCCGAGAGAATTTCTGCTCACGTTAGTAAAGGAGGTCGCCGGCCAATATTTCGGCGATTTTTCGCGAGGTAATCGAATTTTTGCAGTTTAAATCTGAAATTCTGTTATCAGTTGAATTGGATAAACTTTTTCCCGTTCTATGCTGCCCAGGGGCGAAGTTCAGAGATGGATGTCTTTATGCAGTTTATACCAGTTATTTCTGTTGTGTCAATGAGTGGCTGCGTTATCGAATGGTAAATGCGCATGAAGAAAATTCGAATACATTTTCGATTACTTTAAGGACAAAACGTGTAGCCTGGTAGACAAGAGTATTCCGTCGATGTAGGTTTAATGTATCAGTTGCTTTAAGACCCAGAATTTAATCCTACTGCTTTCTTGTCTGAAAGCTCTAGAAGCCTCGTAATGTCCTCTAATAATTTGTCGTAATGTTGAGACTATTTAACTTACTTACTGGCCTGTGTTTAACTATCTTTCTCAAGAACATTATTTCGAAGATTGTGTTGCACATTGAAAATTCCTATAGTATTAGATGTTTTGGACTTAATTTTCGGTTATATATTTTCAGACTACTAAAATACTCTAAAAAAACTACCGTTTTTACTCGAAAATAACCACCCCTCGAATATAACCGCCCCCTCTGTTTTTAGGACGAAAATTTTCGTATTTGGAACTTTATGTATTGATTTGAAAGGAAAAGCATCTCAACGTTCGGGTGCTCTAGGATTTCTTAATCACGTATATTCTCTCTCGCGTCTGCATTCTACTGTTATAAGAAAATTCACGGAGGAGCAAGAGTCACATTTAAGTATTTTATTCGTGGTTTATTCTCCTGAAAGTCTATACCCTAAGGAAGTTTCGAAGTTGGGACTTCGGCGTTGATATGACAGTATGCTGACAGTTACCCATCGTAGCTACCATTACGTTATCATATATTCTTTTCATAGACTTTTAATGAATCGTGGATTATATTTTTGCATCGAACGCGTAACTATTCGGATTAATTTAAGCAAAAAATTTCATTATATTCCGGAGTGTGAGAGAATGACAAAGGTTCATTTGGCAATTGATCCTTTAGCACGGTCCCTTGCCACCACATGATTATCCTTGGCTTATCCACGCGATCGATTTACTTCAGTGTTTTCGCTGTTGACCGAGGAAAAATCGAGGATGCGAGCCTTAATCTAATTTAATCCAGCCGAGCGGAAGGTCGATGCGATCTAATAACAAGCATCCAAGGGACGAATTTTCCGAAAAAGTCCTTCTTTTGCGTGTACCTCTTTTGGTCGTCGGCAGGTGGCCTCGCTCACCTTCTATGCGTCTTTCGATTCCCAATCGATCTGCTATTCAAAGGGACTCTAGCGTACCTCCGCCGGGGAACAATAACGGAGCGGGGGTGGACTGCGCTAGTTGAAGCGGAGACTGGCACGATGGAGTTTTGTGGTGTTGGTTCCGTTCCACGTGGTGCACGGGTGCTGCCTGCTATTGTGCCCCCCCCCCCCCTGGCCGCTTCCTCTTTCTACAAGCCAAATACATTATACAATTTATACATGTAAATAAATATATGCAATAGTTGGCTGCAGATGACCCCCCCCCCATGGCGCTTCCGTCCTCCCCCCAATCGCGTTCGCCGGTTGTTTGTCTGATGTCTGCCGGAAAGGGGTGAGACTATTTTAAAGTGCGCGTCGGTGCATCTCAGGGCGTGGGGTCGTGACTATTTTCGTGACCATCCCCGCAACCCCTTTCGACCTCCCCACACCATCGGCCTTTTCCCCGTCCGATATCCATTACTCTCAGTCACTATTCCTAGGCTATCGCCAAGACTCTCATACGAATATTCCGATTATATCTGTGTATTTTGGGTCGGTCTCCGAAGAACTTTAACCTTGATTTTGGTCCGGATTCACTTATCATGAGAGTCTACGTCCGTTTCTGTTTTTCCAATCAGTTCATGCGTATGTTATTTAGAGGAGAGTTCTTGTTTTGTTTCGAAGAATCGTTGGGAAGGTTCAATCTTATTTAGTTGGATGAGATGAAGAGAATTAACAAAATTGGACTAGCTCTTGTTGAACAATTTTCTTGTATGCATGGGGATGCGTAGCTTGCTTTCTTGTAAATGCAGTGGATTGATTGAATTCCGGCGAAGAAATATTTGCGTACTTCTAAGTTGATTACTTAGTTCACTGTTTATGTCGTTTAATCTCAACTTTCGCTTTTACATGAAGGCCGTTCGTTGTGATTCCTCGTCCTAGAAACGGAAATAGATCCAGAAAGGTGATATTTCGGATCGATATTGTATTATATGTTTCCTTTCCCTCTGTCGTTTTATTCCCATGTCAATATAATGTCTACTCTCTCCTTCCAAATTACTTTTTAGTAGTCCTTTCTTGACATAAAACTTGTAGAAACTGTAGAACTTACTGTCACGTGACGGTGCTACATGCGACTGCTTGCATTGTAAATGGGTACCGTTTGTACTGCCAGGAAAACTAGAACGACGTAGCTGGTAATGTCCAACCTTTTGGAGGCATCGTGGCCCAAAATGTATGGCCTTCTATAATAATCTCTTCCGTGATGGCGTAATGTGGTCATACTGTGTCTCGTTAATGGTGCCGCGAAATAGCTCGTGACAAATACCGTCTCATTCGCCCATTTTTACTTTTCTGATTTACTTATTTTTCTTTCCGACTCCTGTCCAATGCACTCAGAGCTCCGTAGATGAGAGACTGAGAGATTGGAATCATTAGCTTCACACTACAAGATATCTAAGTCATATTTCAGAATTCAACGAGATGTTGAATTGAGGACGTATTTGTTTGTGTGGTTAATATGATTATTTTCGATAATTCGGAATTTATTTATTCGGAATGCTCATCCTGCTTCACTTTAGGTTCAAAAGTTTCATAAGAGCAAAAGAAATGAAGAATGTTATACAATTGATAATGATGGTTTTCTAAAAATATTTAGGTTTTTCGTCTAGGAAGTGTTCGATCTTCTGTTTAAAGACATTTGTACTGTTTTTGAATCACAACATTCTGTATTTATATTCCTTATTTTATGCCTTATCAGTCTACACACAACAAAACGAAAACTTAATTATATAAAATGAATCAGAGAACATTACCATACATATTCTGCATTTTGTTCTGAAGTACATTCACTGAACTGTAGTATGCCCCCTTCTACATACAAAGAGGATTTAATACGTTATCATTTTGAATGGAAATTGTGATATTTTCATGAGAACGCATATAGTGGGAGTATCGGTGATTGTTAATTGTCTTAAATATGAAAATAAAGTTGCATTGATCACGTTCAAATGTTAGACTCACCGTTTGTTACGCCAAAGAAGTCACAGAAACTCGCTGGTGGCGTTGTTATGGTATTCTAATTTGGTGAGTGTATAGCATTGGCATTCCATCTCCTTCCCCTCTGATTTCCTATCCACCCTTCCAAACATGTTCTATCACTTAATTCCTATTGATTCGGCCATTGTCGTTATATAAAGAGAAGTGGACAGATCAGCGAGGGTCATGTGGGTTGAATACAGGGACGATGGGTATGTCGTGAGTCGAGAAGCGTGCATTGTTAGGAGTGTATTCATCAGATCACCGTCTCTTCGTTTTTCAACCCATCCTCGTCTCCCTTCTATCTCCTCTGCATAACTCCTTTCAAATCTAGGCTGTTTCTTCATCAACCCTTCACTGACTAACAGGGAGATGCCTGGACCATTTGCGTTGGTGTTAGGCCACGGTGTTCCATGGTCGAATAAATGCCTCAGCCCCGCCAATTGTTGTATTTTGTTAATGACAAGAAAAATTTCATTCTTTATATAGCATGATTATTAAGGATGACCTGGTGGTTTTCTCTGTCTGGAGGTGGTTTACTTTTTCACTCTGAGAGCGCGACACTTTGGCGACACAGAGCAGGTCGATCACTATCGATCTATCGATCGTCCGGAGATATTCGGTCGAAAGATTCTTAACTTTCTTACATTTGTTATTGATTCAAATGTTTTTATCGTGTAAAAGTCTTTAAATTTTAGAATACATCTTGCAATTTAATGGACGAAAGAATTCCGTGGCTCTAAATTACAAAGTAAGATTCGGAAACAGTTTTCGACTATTAACAATATTTGTATTGGAAAGTGCCAAATTTAGTTTCTTTCTCACGGTCGCTGTATAACGATTATTGTCAAAGGAGGGCCACCCCTGATACTAATTAAAATTATATGAGTGAACGTCATCGTGGAAAGTTTATGTAATTGTGAACATGTTCTTCCTGAGGAGCTATATTATTACATCTGTAAGCACGCGGAGTAGACGGAAACATCGACAGAAGGTAACGAAAGTGAGTCGGCCTAAGATTTAAAAAAGAATATATGATTCGTCATAATAAACTGGTTTATTATATCTGTCTATATATACACTTAGCGATGTAGATTTCTAACTTGCACGGATAACTCTAACGCTGGGAAATGGAGTGAAATTTTAGAGATTCTAAAGAATTCAGAGGAAGACAAATATGCACAAAAACACATGGGGGACGGATTGTCTGACATGAAACTTCCCTTGTTTGGGATTAGTAGGCAAGGGAGGTCGTAGAGTTTGACGTGGAAATGCGAAACCACACAACATTAAGCCAATTCATGCGCCTCTCGAAAAACACTCTCATAGCCTAAATTTCGCACCAAGAACTGAAGTTACGTAAGGAAAACAGGCGACAAAATCCAACGATCCACGCATCGCTCCAGATTGTTTTTCTGGGATTGGCACCAAAATAATTGTACGAGAGTTTAAATAGGAAGAATATTCCTGTGTCATAGACAAAACCCTTCACTGTGAACAAGAGGTTCGAAAAGACTATTTTTTTATTATTTGAAGCAAAAAATTTTCGGTGTTTTCCGTGGTATATTTAAATTCCAGAAGCAACCTTTGACAGTTATTAGTGAGATTGCCATCGCGAGGTACTACATAACTAGGGTTTTATCGAAACTCCATAACTTTCCGTTCAGTTGTGATTTACAATTGCCAACGCCTCAAGCGCCTCATCTCTTAGTTCTGGA
The DNA here is from genome assembly GCA_000376725.2 of Ladona fulva. Taxonomy (NCBI): domain Eukaryota; kingdom Metazoa; phylum Arthropoda; class Insecta; order Odonata; family Libellulidae; genus Ladona; species Ladona fulva. The sequence goes on from KZ308160.1 coordinate 1,942,641, forward strand.
ACTAGGTATAGCCTTATTTCAGAAAGGAATAGCAATAACCGCTACGAAGTTAATGAAACTTCTCCTACAATTCCGAATTCCCTTTTCTATAATCGCATCTTAAGTACAGTGGATCAAATATTTATTTCTATTTGCTATTTTTGGATAAGTGTTTTTCCTTGCAGTTTTCATTTCTGGAATAATGGGAAACTGGAATAGCTTATGGAATTTACCTAACATTCAACGTCGTTACTGAAATTCATATTGTTTGGACAGGCGTATTTCTATCTGTTCTCAAAGTAGTTTGTTTTTCCTGCAGTCAATAAGTTGAAAAAAATGTTGGAGAAATAAATAAAAGGATTCTTTCTTTTAAATTTTGAATACTCCTATATTAGATGTTATAATGCCTCGCAAGAAAAAGTAAAGAAAATATAATGTTATGCGGAGTTAATTTTGAATTTTTCATCGTGATTTATATACTTCTGTCATACTTTTATATGCGGAGGCAGCATTTCTCGAAAAGCACCTCGAATTTTCATTCGCAAATCCTTCGTTATTTTTTTAAATATCTACACCCAAAACAGCTCGGGGCCCATTACATCAGCATATAATGACAAATGACTAACGCAAACACCCAGGCGAGACCTCGGGCGTTGGTAGGCAAGCACGCCAAACCCTCCGCCAAGCAATTTTTTTAAAAAGAGCCCCTTTTTTAAACGGGTGCGCAGCCATTCGAGACGGCTTTGTCGCGGACTTTGGTTTTCGCGCGTTTCAAAAGCTCGTCCTCGGAATCCCGCGACGAGCGAAAATGGAAAAGACGGAGGCAGAGTTCACTTAGCGAAGTTGGCAATCTCAGCCGTTCTTTGCCGAGCACGCGTTGGAGTGGCACTTTCCTCCGCCATGTGCTGCACACGCATGTAGATTGAAGGAATGGTGTGTAGCGAAGGGAGGCTGGGCACCGTCTGCTCCGCCCTATTTATGGAACCTGGAGATATGCGACTCGTATGAGATGCTCAGAACGGAAGATGGATGGAGTTATCAGAGGGAAGAAAGGGTGGCTCCTTTTCCATCTTCGGTGAAGTCGGTAGGCGGATCGCGATGCAAAGAGATGGCATGCATTCGTCAAAGGGGAGGTTCTTACTTGCGAAGGAAATATAGCCTCATTTCTTCGAAATTTCTTTGTTTCTTCAAGACTTCTGTTGTCAAGACGTTGTATTCATTTGGTCCTTCAGAACTCAAATCTCTTGTCGTTTTTTCTTTCAATCTGGTAAAAATTGTTATCTACTCGTTACAGTTCCACGCTGAGGCCCATTACCAAAACGCAAAGGTCTATCAAATGTTATAATTTGGGCGAAAGGTGTGAAATATATATCTGAGTGAATGCCTTATCGAATTTGGTAATGTACAAAATTACAATCACCAGGGAAGCATAGTGATTTTTTATGAAAGAGATAAAAGTCCATCCAGTGCTCCTGAAAAATTTCTCCTATATAAACTCAATTCTTGAATTTCCTTTTTTGAATATGTGAAATTCATACCATGCTGTGTGAAATGAAGAAACTTTAAGGAATAAGTGATTACCACTGTTTGATGAATGCAAAGACTCAGTGCCACACATCTGTTGTTAGTAGTTAAATGTTAATGGATACTGTTTTCTATCATTGATGTAATGGTAGCTCTGTGTGGAAATTATTTACTAAATTTAATGTCGTGGAAGTTCAATCAAATCATGTCAAATAAAGCTAGGGGATTAAGTTGTTATTCTGTGAGAATTTATTACTTCATGACTAAACAGGAACATCATGATGTGGTGTTCTCCTGTGGTAAAAGTAAAATAATTTTCAATTTGACATGTTATCAGTTTTTCTTAATGCTTATGGGATGAATTTGTTAGTTTATAAAAAAAGTCGATGGAAACACGTCCATCAGATTCATCCAATCTTCAGAGCATATTCCGTGTAGATAAAAGGTTGAAGAACCACTTACAGGCATTGGCTCTCGCAATCTCTTAAATTCCATTTGCATTTTATCTTTTGTTCAATTAATGTATCAGAGCCTCCCTGTTGAAAGGAAATTGTGGCATCAGTGATTAACCTCTTTATTCTGTAAATTTCCTTTCGGTTTTTTGTAATTGTTTATGCAAGAATTCCGATAGAAACTTGTGAATGCAGCAGTATATTAGTTAAAGAAGAGAGAAAAATTTTTCATTCTCTTTTGGGTGTTAGATGTAAGTAAGTAAGATGCAGAATGATGCCAGGATTGAGTAATTAGATTCAGCTTCAATTTCATAATACAATTAATAATCTTCCAATGGGTTCAGAAAGCTTCATAGAATTGTGTATTTTTAATAGTCTTAAAATTACATACATTTATTACAATTTCTTAAGACTTAGAACAAAGATAGGAAAATCCTCTAAGATTTTTCTGGTTGTTTATGGTATAGTTGCCAGATGGAAGCTGGTTTTGATTTATCCTATTCATCTGGATGTTGAGTTAAAAAAGTTACTGCGTTAACGTTTCTGAGAATGATATTCTGTTATTTCTTTGCCAGTATCTGGTAAATTTCAACAGATGTGTATTGATGAGGTTCTCTAGCATTTAATCCATAAACTAATACATCGACGTGTTCTCTTTGTGCTTTTCTATGCATTGCATTTGGTCCGTAAATCTGGAGTAAAATAAGGTTTATAGCTCAAGAAAGAAAACGGTCCGTCAGACATATATGGGAACACGTGGCGGAAGGCTAGCGGAAGAAGTGGTCGTGATCTGCTGGTATTTCCTGTTTCTTTGGGTCAACCGATATGAATGTTGTTTCGATTACATACCGTTCAGCCACACTTAACCAGTTCAATTTGATTATATTGTTTTTGGCCAAGACCATGCGTTTTTTATACCACTGTAATATGAAAACAGAATGCTCAAATAATAGATTGATGTGAACGCTCTAGTAAAAGTTTTTATATTCGTTTGCTCTATAAATTGTATATATATCTGCCCCTTTTTTTCCAATTTCAAAATTTTGTAATGCGGAAGTTATGAAGGCTTTACATGTAAGATAGACATCTTGTACTTGTCAGAAATACAAATGCGGTTTCACGAAGTCACTTATGCTTAGGTCGAATGTACAATGCTGACGAAGTGCCTTTTTGCGATTAAGGAAATATTTATCCAGACGTCATTATTTTTATTTTAGAATTTGCACTCGATCAACTTTGACTTGCAAATTCTTCTGCATTTGTGCATATCATGTTGAATTTTAGCTTCATCAACATAACTTCTCGAAGGGAGACAGGTGGAAAATGCATGTCAATTGCGGTAGAATGAAAAGCGGTTATCCGTCAATGGTGATACAGCTGACTTGTCCTCACTCTCTGAATAATGGCTTACAATCACTCAAACTTAAAAGTGTGTAAGAGATGACTTGAGTCATGCAAGTCTTAATGCATTTCATTGTGTTTTCTCACGGAATTGCCATTGAGTCGACTTTCTCGTTGGAGTTTTTGAATTTATACATTTAATCTTATTCCTATATGTGCCTATCGCATTTGTTCTTTGCTTCACCCATGTTCTGGAGAAAGTTCAAACCACCTTACATTTTCGCTAAGTAATTCTCATTCTTGATAGGTTAAGAATCAGTACACTTAGAAGCACGATGTTTGTGTGTCAGTGTTACGTTTTAACATTCCTAGTTCATTTCTTTCTTCGCGATTAGGGTAACCAAAAGACTCAGCCAATCACGAATTTGCTATTGCTATACTTTACAGTACTACGTCAGCTTCAACTCAAGACGAAGACTACCTTACATAATGATTATAAATTCTCTTTTAAGCCGATCACGCAACTCGAAGTCTTACAAGCCATTAGAAATATCAAATCAAATTCCCAAGGAGCCGACGAAATTCCAAGAATATTTATAAATAAGATATACCCAATAATCCTACCTGTGATAACAAACATCTATAACCATTCTCTTTCACAGGGCATATTCCCAAAATCATGGAAACGCGCATTAATCCGACCCATACCGAAAAACTCCAAATCTAATCAAATCGACTATCGTCNTTGCTTATGAATGTGGGAAAAGTGGAGAAAAAGTTTACGTTATAATATAATGAATCTGCATGCGGAAGATATTCTTAAACGTGAGAAAATTTAGTCAAGAAGCAATATTCATAAGTTTTTTTTGTTTTCGAAATATCACCAAAACTGTGAAAATTCCTCCCTCTTGAATTTTTGATGCCTTGAGTTTTGCCATGATTTCCCCATCCCTTAAGACTTGGCCGGCTTTTCATAGAGATAGTCCCGCTTTAAATGCACTTTTCTCCGCGGATCGCAAGAGGTTCGGCCGTGCGCCAGTTTACCATCTCAGAGAGTCGAGATGAAGAAGCCGCGGAGAAAGGGCAGTCGTTGTGGCTCGCCTTAGGGGCCCCTCTGGTGTTCCGGGTTCCCTGTGTCGCTCTCAGGGATGGAGTAAATTTAGGCGTGAGGAGGGCCTTTGGGGGCGGTGGGGCGGCCCAAGACTGGAATAGAGGCAGGAGCCGCAAATAGAAACTCCCATACCGACGTTGGATGAGGTCCTTTGTATCACTACGCCTCCTCATCATCTCGTCTTTTATTCGGAGCGCTCTGGATAAAAGAAATCCCGCCCTTTCGACGAGAGTAATTTCTTCTCTCTCTCTCTCGAGTCGTTCGCGAACCGCTGACCCTATCTTGAAAAACCCCTCTCGAGATTCGTGCTGGAGGACCTAGCGTTATATACTCCATTGAAACGGCGCTTTTTGCACCGGATTCGCCACCGAAAGGGTTTCTGTTTATTTCGGTCGGAATTTTTTTTTGTATCGATGTGATTTCTATCTAGGTTAACTCTTATTTGCATCGATAGTAGGGATTTCGTGTACCGTATTCAGAAGATGTCTAGTTCTTTTTCCATTCAGTGGTGCCTATTTTTTTTTCAATTTATTCAACATCTATCAAATGTTGTGATGTTGTTTGAAATGAAAGTCTAAGGCCCGGTATTATAATATTTATTAGTGAAGGTTATTTTTAACCTACTTTGTATACGATGAATAAAGATGGAGATAAATTATAATCATTTCTCAAACTCTGAAAACATGTAATAGCAGGCCCTAAAGTTAACATTAGATGAAGTCCATTTTAAGTGTAGCTACATTATAATATTGGCCTAAAATTAGGATAGCCACCGAGAAGTTATCATAAAGCGCGCTTCAAGTTTTATTCTTTTTGGAGTTTATATCGCTCTCTAAGAATAGTTTTTATAACTCGTTCTTCGGATTTAATACAGTAAATGTTTTCTTTCAGTGGCGAAAGTTAGATTGTGAATGTTAAATGTGGTTTAAGTATTGTAAAAGATAGTGTCTTTCTTTGATTGTGGATATCTATCGAGCTGGAATGTTCTGGAAGCATAGCGAATGCTGAGTATTCCGCTCGCCGTAATTTTATTAATAAGTCTTCATAGTTACAAAAAAAAACTCTCCCGAATGAATCATATTCAAATGCATTTAAAATATGGCTAGCAGCCAAGAACGTCTTAGAATGGCGATATCTAGTTTACATTGTTCGTTGTTTATTATCGTCGAGCTTGGAACTAGGAGGAAACACGACTCTTGATTCCTCGGAGACTAATCATCAGGCATACTGTAATACACGGGCTGTTTCAGCTAAAAACAATTTTGTAACAGGATATTTTACCTGATTGTGGATGGAGTTCTAAATAGTATTATATATTATGTATGAAATATTTTCAGCGTCATCTGGCTGTATAAACCCCTCCGTTTTCGCTCATAGTCGCTTTTGACTTAGTAGAATTTGTCTGGCGCAGCAATGTTTCTACTGGCACACTTCTAGCTGCCGTAACTTGTTCTCCTTCGCCCACACGTAATACTGTCTTGGAGGTGGAAAGCATGAGCGAGGGTGCGGTCGCATATTTGGTCCGCCTCCGCCATCCCTTCTGCACTCTTATAAGGCCGTCCCAAATAATTCTGACGCCCTTACTCAGCATCCACTCTCGCTTTCTGATCTAAAAGGATTCGAATGCATCTTCCCTGCACCTGTCTTCCTACGCCTCTCGGCTAGTAGCTGACGGCTTTATCCTATCCTCGCTCGTGAATGTGAGGTCACCTTTGCACAGTCCCCACCACCTGCCAAGCTTTGGGACCAGTTATTTTTTTCTTTCTCTCGAACGGTGCCTGCTTTCTGCTCGGGATTTCTCATTACTAAAATATAGCGAGTGTGACCAGTTTTTTGATTATCAGTTATTGCTTCTCCGTCACCTGTAACAATAGTTTGTCTGAATATTATGAGAATTGGTCCTTACAAATTGCGATTTTATCGGTGGTCAAATACTTTGGTCAAAATTCCTCTAGGGGTTCCTTCAGAAGTTGATCTAATTTACCATCCCGCAATGCCTTAGAACTGTTGTTCTAATCCGGTTCATATCGAATTGTCTCTTGTCTGATCGGTGCTGTGTTCTTCTGCTCGGCTTCGTAACGTTTAGAAGAAATCTTTTGCTGACCATTTTTTTTATTTCGGGTTTTTCCGTCTGTCGTCATCTTCCTTGTGAAACCTGATCCCAACGTTTTGGGCTGCTGAAATATTTCTTTCAGCGATAACCGGTTCGAACTCTTTGATAAGAGCGGGATTTTGCCATTTCGAGGCTCTTTTCCTCGAGAATTTCGCTGATGGATATATATCACTATCATCGGGTAGATGCCGCTATATACGTCCGCGTCCCTCTTATGTTTTTATAGCACTTAAATTTAGTCTAACAGCTAAGTTTGACGTAGGTAATTTTTTCTGGAAAATAGATAATTTTCCACGCAACGGAGATTTTATTTTCCGTCCTGGGGCAACGTCCATTTGAAACTGCTTCGCGGAAAAGCGTGTTTTCACGCCGAAAGCATCCGCAGGAATCGCCCTTGGATGTTTCTCTTCTCTCATCCGGGGCAGCGCATACTTCCTGAATTCGTAATGCTAAAACCGTTCAATCCGTGATTTTATTCAGCCGTGGTCCTCTTCGAAGAAATATGACTGGGCATATAAATCGCGCGTACTTGGAGGTTGCTTTCCAAGAGCTCGCGGGATGTGTGGGCAGAAGGAAGAGGGATCGGGCATGACCTCAGCAGAGTGCCCCTTAGGGAGAAAAATGACGACGGGTCAACTCAAGGGCATTCGCTTCCGAAGGCTTAATCCGCGAATCTTTGGCGGAGGCGGGCATAGGACGTGTATCGCACGAGCTGGCCAAGGTTTCCAGCGATTGGCGGAAAAGAAGGCCGATTACGAGGGTTTCCCTCATCGTGAAGGGAAAAATTAAATTGCCTCTGCCGAGTTAAGGTCAAGAGCGTGAGGGGAAAGAGGTGGAGATAGACTGCCACTTAAACGGGGATATAAGATTTGTGACGTATAAGTCTTGGACGCACAAGCAGTAAAGCCATACTTTTCTTGTCTACTCGGTCGGCGACTGTGGAATGATAGTGGTGAATTTCGGTTTTAGTTCAGTTGGGACGGTTATCGACTAAGCTCTATTTATGGTTTTTAGGGCTTTCCTCCGATGGAACTGTTTCCTTGGACTGGTCCGTTTCTCTGTTGCTCTTTTCAAGCTTACGAGTTGACCTAATTTTCTGGATGTTCCTTCCTCCAGGATCGTTATTTATTTGGAAAATGTTGATAGGTACTCAGAAACGCCAGAAAAGTTTTCAGGGCTTCGAAAGGTGAGGTTCAGTTGAGATTTAAGCGGTCATTTGAGGTTTGAAGGACGTCTTTCGTACTTGAATTTTTTTCTTACCTTTTCAGCTTTTATACCTAGCTGGGAGTGAAAACGTTTTTTAAGTCATCAGACGCTTGTTAATTACCTTTCGCAATTCTTTTATCATTACCAGCTAAGAATATTGATTATGCCGAATTCTAAATAGTTGTTTATAGAAGAAAATTAGTTTAAAAGATATAGTTTATTAAATATAAGAGCTAATGATTATTTGTTTCAATGTTGCCAGTTTACTCTATCGACTATCAACTTATAGATTCAATAGTCACAACGATTTCTGTTGCAATGACGAATAGTGACTCACGTTACTACAGACGCTTCGATATAATAGTAATCTTTAGGACTCAAACGTCATTTTATTGCCTTAGCTATTCCGTTTACATTCTCAAAGAAATCTGACTGTATTTTCTCGCACGGTGGTTATCTTACATACCTGCGATATTGTTGCGTGAATTGCGGCAATTATTTTCATCCGAATTCTCGGTCGCTCTCATCTCCCCTGCTGCGAGAGTATTTTAACACTACTCCGTCTTCAGTAAGGTAATCAACGGCTTCATCAAATGAATTAATTCATAATTTCTTAGACTCTTGGCGTTGTTTCCCTCGATATCGCTGGCTTTCTCCAAGCACGAGTGTTGCTCTCTCGTTTATAATGGCTATTTTAAAATAAAACTTTTTTCCCTATAAACTAGCGTTATAATTAATAATGTTTAAATAGCTCGAGCGTATATAAGCCATCTAGATCAGTTAAGTAATGGCTCGTAATGTTTATTTTTAAAACGAAAGTAAAACTCAAGAGAAACTGAGACATAGATGTTTTTTATTTAGTTTGGTAACAGTTGCCAAATCTTTTCTTATAACCCTAGCGCAATTTTTTGCGCCTATTTATAAAGCGGGGCCAAGTCGCAGGTTTTTTTGATCAATGTTGCTTAATTTAAATTCGAGGGAAGGTGATTTTTTTTTCCGAAAAGTAGATTATTGGCTGCAAATATCTGTGAAATATACTCATATCTCATCTCCTCCAAATCTTTGGTCAAATGTATTAGTAACGTATGGTCGTAAGAAATATACGTTTTTCAGTAATTTTATTACAAACTTTGCGATTTAATTGCATTATTTTTCTCGGCAAGAAGGGAGAACTACGGAAATTAAGAATTTATGGAGTAAATCGTTGATCTAGCGGTTCTATTGTTAGCGAACAAGGAAAATAAATGGGTAGAAAAATTCGTGTGCTGTCAGTTCTTTTTATTGTTATTGGATGTTTTAGACTGAATTTAGAAGAAGACTCAACCGTAAAATTCCTTCATAAAGTTATTTTCTTTCTCCCTGATACTGTGACGCCACCAATGTATATGTTACGTGCCTATTTATTTTAGGCCTTCGACCTCCGATATGACGTTTTATCTTCCGAATCCGCGGACTTGCGTCATCCATTTCTAGAAGCATCCATTGTTTATAGGTCGATTCCGTTTCGATCGTAAATGGGAGACTCTTATCTTTTATCCCAAGCGATCTAAAAAGAAATTCGTGTTATTAATACCCTGATACCTAAATATCTAATTGCTGATATAGAAGCATACGTAATAGCTGAAAAATGGAACATTTAGTACTAATTCCCGATAACGTAGGGAAATTACATCACGAGGAATTAATATCTTTCGCCATGGAATCCAGGAATGCGGAATTTTTTATTGTTTCAAAAGATGAATGATAAACGGCTAAGCGCTATCTTCAGTTCTCTTTCTAGTCCAACCTCATCTAGTCGAAAATGGCCCTAACTGTTCGATCATACCTTAAGTGTATTCTTATCACGAGTGAAAAGGGATTCTCTCTTAGGCGGGGAAGGATCGGCGCTAGGCGTGTTTCGCATCCAGTACTTCATGCGGGAAACAAATGAGAATGTTCTTCTCCGGAGACGTATTCGTAGGAACTCCCTTTCTCTTCCAGTTCGATACTCGATAGGCCCATCCACCTGCCATCATCGTAGTGGGTGAAGGAGGTTGGAAACTCAGATCACCCGCGGTGTCCAGATAGGAAGCACGCAATAATGCGGTAGACACGCAACTCCTCGGACGAGAAATCTGTAATTTTTTAATTTATTCGTGCGCTCTCGTTGTATCTCGCGTGTCCGCTCCCCGTCAATTTCCCTCGGTCTTATTCTACGCCCCTCATCTGGACCGCATTTCGCGTGTCATTGTTTTGCAGGGCGTTCGATACTCGGAGTAGATTCTGTTACAACTCCGCGGGGGTGTCGCTCTCCCGGGACTTCCATACTTACACATTTGTCCAGAAGGGAAATTGTGTTCAGGGCACGGTCGAATAATTTTGTAACATTGTGGAAGCGGAGCGAACGGCTAAGTCTAAGCTGCGACTTTTTTTGTCGGGGAGACGATGAAGCAACGCTGACATGAAATAAAATCCGGGAGGGAGTTGTTACGAAGTGCTGGAAAAAAGGAAGTGTCTCTCGCTGCATTTCACCTTTAGAGGAATCTGAATGTCAGGTCTTTTTTGCGCGATCTTTGCGGCAGCACTGCTATGAGGGCAGTATTTCTGTTTTGTTTGTCCCGAGATATGTGTCATTTGTGGGAAGTGTCCATTTTTTACAACGTGGCGCAGTAATTTTCTAGTAGACGTTCGCGTGTGGTAATAGGCTGCTTTCAATTTTCTGGAAGAGTTACGAGCTGAATATGCAGAACCATTTCGTAGATTGCTTCTGTAGCTGTATTTTTAACTCTGAAATGTGGCTATGTATAGATGGAATTATATTTAACTTTTTTAAATGTGCTTTGCCAAGTATTGCCGACCTGTGTCGGAATCGTTAGCATTCCAGCCTATCAACGTCAAGTACCTCGGTTCGAGTCCCGGCTAGCCTGGTTCTTCCTAGTTAGGCATATACTCGCATGCGTTGGCCTGTTGCTACTGTTTGCTTGCGTTTATGTACCTGTTCAGTAAATTGAGGCTTCTGGATAATAAATAACTTAGGTAATTATTAAATAGGATAAGACCTGGATCTCCGCATCACAGGTTCCCACAAGTATTACCATGTTTAAGTTTTCTACATCGATCAGGTTTTGCGAATTCTGGGGAATGCAGCCTCATGTTACAAACCCATTTTCAAAATACAATGCCCTTTCATATGTATTTTGCCGTAAAACCGCTAGAGCTTTATCTACGGAAGGAAATCATTTGAAGCATTCACTGGCGACTTCGCTTTTCATTTATTTACGCCTTCTCTTCTTAAGTTTTCGCTGAATTTGTCATTTATTTCCGTGTCTTTCTTAAGGGGATCGTAAATCCACCAGTTTCGCACCGTTCTCATCTCAAGCCTCGAGTTGTAATTTTTTACTCGCGTTAAGGAGGGAGAAAGGTTCACCCCGAGATCTTTGTAAAAATGCGGCCTCCTCGACTCCGCCTTCGCAAGTTATGTGGAGTGGTCACCGAAATCGCTGTTTCGGACGTCGTTAGTTCCGAAAGTTGCGAGGGAAAGTCGATAAAGAGAAAAGGGTTTAACGTTACTGAAAATCTCTCTTGGTCGTCGACGGAAAGCTACGCGTTCTCAACCCTTTCTTTCTTTCGATCCGTTTCCCTCTTTCTTCCTTCACCCTTTTTCGTCTATTACACCTTTCTTGTTCGTGCAATTACCTCATTTCCCTCCACGGACTACTTCCACCTTCCAGAGTCCTTATCATTCAACTCTTTTGTTTTTGACCGAAAAAGAAAGAACTTTATTCCTCCATGACCTCTAATCGTTACCCTCACGCTCAAACCCGATTTCGCCTCTTCAGTCGTTATCCTTGAATTTCCCTCGGTGGAAAAATATAGGAATGGTTTTAACCGATTCTTTCCACTCGTTTCAGATTTTTTCTCCCTTTTCGCACTCTTATCCGTTCTTCCCGTGTTTCTTTTTCAGATAGGGCCGTTTCGTTCCAGGCTTTGTTTTAATTCACATCCACGCCGCAAAGCATAGCAGTTTCTCGTGGGTTATACTTGAGATCTGCGATGAGAGGGGAATATTTCGCTCGTGTATGTCCATGGCGCCTTTCAGTCACGACTGCGGATGCGTGTTCTCCATATTGTTCTTTCGTATATCAGTTCGCGGTCTGAAGAAAATGGAATGAATGTGTGTGGTTCCTTGGCTCCTCGCCTCGCCGCCTCTCCTCTTAATATTATTTTTAGTCCTTTCCGCGATCAGTTGGGGCGTTCGGTCCGAACGGGTTCCCAGCACCAAGAAGGAGGAAGGACGGAGTAGAAATAAATATCCTTGCAGCGGTTGCTCGTTTGAGATGGAATGCAGGCCAAACGGCGTAAACATTTTGTCAAGCTCTCGGAAGCGTAGGAGTTCCTTTATTTCTGAAAGTGTTTTAGCGAATCGTAAGCTCAGTTTCTTTTTCTTCCATTCATGGATCCATATTTGCCAATGTTTTCAAAGTTTCGATTTCTATCTTTGTTTCGATCCGTTCAACTATGGTTAGACCTTATGGTATCGCTTTAAATAGATAATACATAATCGATGCTTTACAAAATTGGTTTATTTTTGCCATTTAGGAACCAAATCTTTTTTATGATATCAAATGGAAAGAAATAATCTAATTTCATTCATCGATTTTCTTTTATTTTCATCCACAACGAATTTTTTTCATTCAAGACCCAAATTTCCTTGTTTTTATTTACTTTACTCAGTAAATTTTTAACATTCAGTCGTTGAAAAATTGTCTGGATGAATTTTGTTAATCTCTTCTCGCATTTTTTATTAGTAGCCAAGGATTCAAAACAACGCGTTTAAACCCAAGCGGATGGAAACATCCCAGGAACCTGCGTACTTGTTTTCATTCAGGGAGTTTTTAAACTGCTTCCGTCTCTCTATCGAACGGAAGGCAGCGAAGAATTACGGGAGAGAGGTCCGTTGGGAGCGCTTATGCCACGATTTATGTCCATCCTCTCCTTCCATCCCATCCTTCTCATCTTTTCCTTCGCATTCTCGGCGTAATTCATTTTCTCCATGCAGATTAGGTTTAGTTTCCCAGCAGCGGGCAGATTTTCCGTTTCAAGTGGTGTCGCAAAAAGTAGTTCCTCGGACGTCTGAGTGATGAGTGCAGAAGAAGCCCTCGGAGGGCAAATGAAGTTGATGGGTTGGGGAATGGGGGCGTCTGTTGCCATGGGAGCAAGGGATGTTGCCAGGGACGCGGATTTTTTTCCATGTCCGAGGGATGCTGCCTCGCCGCGAGGTTGGCTGCAATGTGGGCGTCGCGAGGGAGAAGGACGGCGGCGTCTGAGGAGCGTCGGGACGTTGGTAGGATGAGCGTCCTTGGCGAATCCCCTCTTCCCTTCGACCAAACGGTCGAGTGCCTCGCTCGTCGCTATTCCTCTTCAAGTTTATTTCGTCATTGCGTTCATGAATGATTTCTGTAATGCGGACGCGAACGGTAGCCTTGGTCGGTTGTGTGAGTGGAGTGGTGGCCAGGGACACCGGGAGGTTGCGGGGGTCGCCTGGAATTGTGCTTTCAAGAAGACTGACGCAAAGCAGTTGTAAAGGGGGCCTTGGCGGACTTTTTTCTTCGCCACGTGTTTGTCCTCTAGATGACTTGTCAGCAAAAATTCGTAGAATTTTTTTTTTACTATCAACAAAAAATAATTGTTTCGCTAATCATTTCGTATCCGTTTTCGTGATGTGGCGTTGCCGGGTTGACGAAGTCATTTGTTTATATTACCAAAAATATTGGTTTATCTCAGAGAGCATTTCTTAGCATACCCACGTCTCTTCTGGTAACGATTTGTAGGATAACTGGTAAGAAATTATTCTAATTTAACCATGTAGATTACAATTATTCGTGATGAAGGTTGGAGCGATTTCTTTGGACTCCGTTGATGGAAATTCGAAGCGGAAAAAGTTATTTAATTTAATTATTTCTTTCCGGCATCTGACGTTCTCCTTTAATTTTTACTTTCCGTCCGCGAAGATTATAATAGGATTAGAAATGAAAATGTTCTAAGTTTCTATCAGGAAGTAGCATCTAAAAAATGTCTCCCTGTATCATTAAGCAATTTCCGGAAACTAGAAGTAGATCATCTATAGATTGCGTGATGTTGTACTGAATGACTACTGCTATTGAATATAAGCATAAGCTTTGTAACTTAGTTGACTGCGGTGAAGTAGTTGTTTTATTATTTCTTTCCTGTTACACTTCCTCGAATTTCATGAGTTTCATCGCAAACGAAGATACAAGCGGGTTTTTCCTCGAAGTCATCGGAAATCTTTGTGACTTCTTGTGCGCAACTCGAAATCTCCGCCTTTCCTGCCACATTTCCTTATGTATTCGTTGTCCATGTCAGGTTCTTCTGACCGGTCTAACGACCTGATTTTCCAGTGAGCGATATAGAATGTCTCCGCTACTCCAGCAGGGTGGACATTTCCAGAAAAACATTGTGGATGCATTCGCATTTCTCATTCCAATAAGCTAGATACTTATTTAAAATTCGTTCCAGTTTCGTCCTTTGAAAAAACGATCCAGTGAGTAAGATCTAGGAAGTTTGTTTATACTTGACTTCGTTGGTGAAACGAGTAAAGATTCTGAATATAAAGGTGCGAGTACTTACGAACTGCACTGCATATGAACTTTCGACATGCGAACCGTTTTCTTACATGACTTTGATCTCTAGTTACGCACAAAAAAACGAAATGGTGTAATGTAAATTCAGTTTCGAGTTACCAACCTGGTCAAGAATGAATTTAGTTCGTTGGTCTAGGTACCATTATTAACTTAATTATTGTACTCCATTGTTTCCATCGTCAGGTTTGCTATTTGTTTCCTGGGATTGATTTTAGACCCCATTTATACTGGAGCATTACAAAGTTTTTGAATTTTTGACCGCCTTCCTCCTATTCAGGGTTACCGATTTCGATAAGAGCTCTCTTCTTAGAGAACTGCTCTCTCTTATCTAACCTACACGTGCCAGCTTTGGATTATTTTTGATTCGACTGTTTTACGGTTAGTTATTCTCTATCTCCGTTTCGTTCATCGTTAATTGTGAGCTATTTTTTGCGTGGAGGGCCACCAATAGAGACGATATAATATTTTTAAACTCTTGTTATCGATTTCTACGTTCATAAAATTCCCTTTATCTCCTTCAGCTCTTACGTCGAATGTGTTTATCTTTTCCTCTTGGGCGTCGCTTGATCAGATTGGTTTCTTCTCCCTTCTATTCACTCAAATGTAAACATTTCAACGTAATGATAATTTGGCTTGAGTAGGTTTATTCCAGGAAATGTTGATCGGTGGAGGAAGTTGGCATTATTTCCTTGAAAAACTTTTTGAAGGACAGAATGTGGCTTTCACCCTCGTGCAAGCTGTTGTTGCTAATGGTTAACTTATCTTCGTTTCGATGAGTTGGTTTTGCTGCAGAACATTACGCATGTCCGCGTGAAATATTTATCTTATCCTTTTATACCGATTTCTACGTACTTATTGCAGCGATTGCTAGTTTTGGATTGATATCGCTATGTTAACATGTCTTCAAAGTCGCATGATCTCTTAATATCTATCGTTTAAGACCTCTTCACTGAGTCAGCGTAATGGAGTGAATCAATGTGGTTATTGTGGGCAATATAATGGATTTAAATATGGTGAAAAGTAATTCCAAAAAGCAGAGGTATAACGTTTTTACGCGTTTAACGCGTTTTCTGTTCATAAAAATGTAATAATATATTGTTTTTCATTTTTTCTCGTTCTCGTACTTAAAGAGTAGGGCAAGGCTTTTTCGCATTGGGAAATGCACGATCCCATAGCAACAATTATTCTTTACGACTAAAGGATGAGAAATACACAACCTTGGTGTGGTGAAATGTTATGACGAGGAGGGTTTGGCCACATTTTTTAGGATGACACCTTTGAACCTGTTAACAAGATATTGCCACGATTATCTTAGTTTCTGGTTGTGCGAAATTTTTGTGGTAAATTTCAATCATTTCGTTTTTGTAGTAATAGGATTTTCGTCTACCGACTAATTCTGTGTTTTCTGTGTTACAATGGTTCACTCCCTCGAAGGAAAGGTTTCGAAATGCAACAAAACTTTATTTTCCGTTTTAATTGAACGATACCTTAAATTTATTTTAGGGAACTCTTGTCGGAACCGCTGGTTTGTTCTCGCAGCGAGAAAAGGGTCTTAATTACTTGACGTTCCGCCTAATCTTAACTCCAACGGCATCACCGCCTTGGAGATTACTTTGTTTCCTTTAGTCCTTCGTCCCGCTTTCATTCCCCGACTCTGTACGATAGACAAATGAAACTCCTCCCAAATCATCCTGGAATCGATTCAAGAATGTCTCCTCTTTTGTTTTTCTCCAACTGTAGCACGCAGCCTCCTTATCTCTCCTCCCATCCCAAACGATCCTTTATTTTGTTTTCCCTCCTTCCCCTTCATTACCTGAGGGAGGATTTGTACCTTCAGAGGAATTTTTTCCTCCATCTCGCCCTGTATCCTTGGACCCCAAACCGACTCTTTCTTGTCTCGGTTCGCATCTTCCACTCGTTCTTTTCTCATCGGCTTATTTCCTCGCATCACGCCTCGCCTTCGGGCGCTTAGCTCTCTGTCTCCCCGATGTTTCGTGCCTTTTTCAATTTCTTTTGCGTTCTAAGCCCTTCTGCTTCGAGGGCGAAAGGATTTTTCGAAGCGCGAATGCGATTTTAACAGTTGCCTCCGCTGCACGTTTGTTTCTGCTGCTTTGAAAACGTGGCGTGATGGCACTCTTGACTCTTTGTTTGTTTGCTTCTGATAAGTTTTGAGTCGGCGATATACTGGTTTCTGTCGCTGCGTACGTGCAAAATCATTTGCAAGGGTGATATTAAGCTTTTTGACAGTGTTGTAGGCCTGTCTTTGGTGGGGATATTCGGCGATAGTTTGTATTAGTTTTATCTACGAAGTCTACCGAAGGGAATGGAAATAATTAAGAATTAATTCCTCGCCTTGATGGAAATCCATCACATATTGATGTTCGAAGTACAACTTCAAAGCAACAACAACAAAAACGCAAATAAATAAGAGTAAACTATATTTAAATTTTGTAATAGTGTTATTTCAAATATATCAAACTACCTTGGGAAATATAGGATTACGTTTTTAAAATATCTATGTTGTCATTTATTTTTCACCTCAAGAATCAAAAACTTTTGTTAAAATTATTCTTATCGTTTCTATGTTTACGTAAAATCTTATATGATTCATGATATATGATTAGCATATATGGCTATGATTTCCACGAATTTCTAAGTTATAAGTTGACTGATCAATAATAGTATTCAGGAAGCCCATAACATTTCGAGCTCGTCGGGAGTCTTGTAGGCCGTTGATTTATTTTAACGTTACCTTTACAGACTTAAAAGGGGTAAACTAGTTCTCTTAAACTAACCCTTTTCCGATCGTACCTAAAATTTTATTATATCGCTAAAGCTAACGCTTTATTTTCATTATAATTGCTCGCTTATCGTTTTTCATAAACTATCCTCTACAAACAACAGATGGTTGATAAACTCGTACATTAGAGAAATCTTGGCATAGTAAATATCGAAATCTTATTTCATGCAACACTGAGAATTTCGTGCTATGATTTCGCCGTAACCTTGGCCCCGTCGTAAATTGACCCTAGGGAAGGTTGATTGGATTCCCTAGGCCCTTGCTATTCCTCGTAGACTTAAAGGAGCAGTCATACGTTAGTCATCCATTATTAAATTCGGCGTGTTTGCTCTGAATCTCGAATCATAAGGCTAAATTCAATTTCCTTGTCAATATTTCCAGAGCAAACAAAACACAAAGGATGCCGGTTTGCGCGAAATGCAGGAGGAAGGTGCAAAAGTGCCGAGTTAAATGAATCGCGTTCCTAGTATTTCGTGCTAACAGAATTAACGTGAAGGTAATTCCGTTTCATGCTAATTTTAGCGCTACCTTTTTGAAAGTTTTTATTTCAGAAGCTTGAATCATTTTAGAAAGTAATCATTATCGATGAGTAAATGGCTCAGTAACTGTTGGGTCTAAATTAGTTGGAAAACATCATAACAATTTCAATTTTAGTGACAGTTATTCATCTATTGTATTAACAAGAGCGTAATGACGCGAAGTTCTTCAAGTTAAATTTCGTTACAGATTTGCATTTTAAGGAACGGGTTTAAGTCGAGATTTTTTGTGGTGTCAAATGATGTTGACTTCATTTCATATATGCTGAGTTCCTTGCAAAAATCCTTTCATTTCGAATTTAACAAGCAGTCGATAATTTCAGTTCTCAAACCGGATGTGGCTCCTCATTATCTCTATCATAGTCATTGACCCATGCTTATTTCGTAGTACTTGATTTCTATATATCATATATTTCGACACATTTTTCAGCCGGGATGTTTTGCTGAGCTTGGTCTTGTCTGTGTGAGCTATGCGCGGGCGCTCCAGATCCAGGGCCCCTCTAGAGTGTTTTCTATTTCTAAAGGGACCCTCCGATGGCTTCGCATCGTTGAACCTAAAAATTGCCCCTGATATTTGGCTACCCCCGTTACATACCTTGAAGGATACATAATTTTCTTAGGGGAAAAAGTGAAGGAAATTCCACAGCTTGACTTTTCGTCGCAAATTAATTTTTTTATTTAAACGGTAATCGCGAACATGTTATTCAGCGAAATGACACGAGTGGTTCTCAAACTTTGTAATATCGGCAGTTGAGCGTCCTGTGACCGCTGCTGAATTTTTATTGACCGATGTTGCGTGCTAAATCCTCTCCACTTCGAACACTTTCGTTGAATAAACAGCCCGCATTAGTCATCGGAAAGATATCTGATTATTTTAATGGACGAATTCGATTAGAGCACCAGCGCTTTTTATTCGTCTCATCTTTGGATAATCTTCGATGCGGACGGACACCGACGTCCAGAGGGGAAAAACGATCCGTCGCTGACCACATCCGCGATGATAGAAAATCGTCTCGCCGTGTTTTATAAGCGCTAATAACGCCGAGGTAGATAAGGAATCGCGATGAAAAGCGGACTCGACGGCTTTGGGATGACGAAGGCACGGAGACGTCAGGCGTTGGATTTTAAATTCCAATTAGAATTTTATCGACGACCCTTTTTTTTTCGCGGAGCGAGATCTTCATCCGACGCGTTCGTTTGCCAGCGCAGAGATTTTTGCATAACCGCGTTGCCTCGGCTGCCAACTCTATCGCGGGTATTCCTCCGCCCTTTCGTCCATCGCAGACGACGTTTTCTTTCCTCCTCAATTCCTTGTCGCACTGCGAGAACCCGAGATGGAAGGCAGATATCTCATTTCTGTGAGCGCGGCTCGAATTTACTCCTCTCGTTATGCGCGCTCCGTCGTCATCAATCTAGTCCCCGTCGCGTCGTTGGAAGCCGCTTTTCTCGCGAGATAGAGAATGGCTGTGTTCACCAACGCACGCCCATATCCGCGACTCGGGTGCCTCGCTTCCGACGCCGTCCTTAACGATCGCCTCAATTCTCTGCCATTTCTTCTCTGCTCAAATACGGTTCGATTAGCAATCGAGATATTTCCGCGGATGCGACGCGGTGCTCGTCCGGGTTCGCTGTTGTTGCAGCCGGAGGGTGCAAATCCTCCATCGGTTTTTATGCTCTCCATTTTTCCATGCCGTGGTCCAGAGACATCCATTTTGTCGAGTGTGCTGGTTGGATGGCGTTCCAGGAATTCCTAGACTAGTGCTCAGACTTTTTATACTTTTTATGTACGCACCGGTCAGCGATGTTTGTAGGGGGTCTACGAAGTTCGAGGACTGTATGGGGTCGATTGGTAGCTTTCAGGATCCTTATTACGTAAATTTAATGTACACATATTCCGCGGTGAAAATATGAAGTTTGAAGTCTCTTTTTCATTGTATCGTAGAAGATTTTCATCTCGCAGATGGGTTCCGATGGATCTATTAGATTGCCCTCTTATCCCTTACATTGTCCGTCATCCTGTTTTGCATTCATGCCCATTTTGTGTTTTATGGAAAATACGCAAGGTTTTATTGGATTCCGAAACCTTGGCTTATGGATTTCCGCTTTCCAATAGTAATAAGAATGAAAACAAATGCCCTATATATACAGATTCTAGGCTGGTTTTGCTTCGTATTCATTATTTTTTCTAGAATTGGAAACTTTTTGGAATTTTCTAAACCAAATTTTGCAAGTCAATAAATTGTTTTAGCAAGCTTTTGTGGCTGTTTTGCTGTTAGTACCGCAGAATCTATGCAACTAAGTCAGCATTATTGAGGTACATATGAGAATGCCGGAAAGTTGAAGTCAAGGAAATGTGGAATACGCTAAGCCATAATTTTGTAAGTCGACATCATCTGAAATGCTCTGCGGCGGTGGGATTCAATGCAGATCAGAATGACGCGCTCCTTTGAAATTGCCTTCTACTATCGTTTTCCATTTTAGGGATTCATTGTCTTCAGAGTGACAGATTTAAGGTGAAGCTTGTTTTAATGTACGTCCCTTTCAAGAAAACGAGGTCGGAAGGGTATCCAGAACAATAAGAAGCGGATAATTTATTACTCTCTGCCAGAGCAGTGATATAGTGGATGAATCTAGCATAAATGCTTTTTTTATAACTAATGTCGGCAGGAGGAACATGTTGTAGTGAAATCTTTTGCAAATGCAAAGAAATTGAGTGAAGTGCGCGAGGTTTTAGACGATTTTTAATTTTAGACGAAATTTTTAGACGATTATCCTGGAAGTGAGTGACCCTGACTGTATTATTGGCAATGTGTACTATTGTGGCTGAATCTTTTGTTAATCGCGTTACTTTTAGTACTGACTTAGTTTGCTTACATTTTTCATGTAAATATTTTCATGAAGTCTTTTAACGGCAAAGACTATTCGTCATTTATCCATTCCTCAAGTTTTTAGATTAATTTTCCTCTCTTGAGGTCACTTTCGTTTCCTAGTGAGCTATTATTCAGAATATCTCTTACAGACGATTAAGAGAGATAAATTTAAATACCCTGTTACCATTGCTATCCCATGTGACCTCATTCATGTCTTTTAAAGTTGTCTACACTTCATCAAAGGAAAGCACGTGATCGCATGTATGAGAGTAACTTCCAGCTTTCGTCCTGTTGTTGATCATCTCCGGAATTTCGCCTCACTTTGTTAGCCATGTTCGTTGAGTATTTCTAGTCGATCTATCACTCATGTCTATGGTCTGTAAGCAAGCCATTCAATTCAGCCAAATTTTCATTTCCGTGACATTTTCGACGCCAAGTAATTCCTCGATTGAGCAGAAATATTGGCATAGACGGTTCGTTTCGGAACGGGCGCGAATTCCACTGTAGACCGAAACACTAAACGTTATTTTTTACACGGGAATCTCTTCCGCTTCTCCGCTTTAACCATATCTTCCCCTTCCGCTCTACTGCCTTGTGATTCACGACTTAGCCGTGACTGGATGCACGTTCGTTGCTAGGGAGGCGAGAGCGGTGAAGGAAGGGGAACACCCACGCTTTTTATTGTTCGTCCTTTTACGTGATTCCAGGTCACTGGAGCCGTCCCTTCTTCACTTGCCCCACGGCGAGCGCTCAAATGGCTCTTGAAGATCTTCCATCTCCTCTCGACTTTTCAGCCCCTTCCTTTCTCCTCTTTCCCCTTCTCTCTCTCCATCCTCCAAGCGATGACTCTGAGTTTTTAGCAGCGGCGCGGTCGGCCATCTTGTCCCCCCACCGCGATCCACCATCATGGCTGCCAACTGTCTCTGCAACTCCCCCGCATCTTGCCATTTGTCTCCCATCGTCGTTTTCTTCCTCTCGATTGCCCTGGTTCATGTGTATATTCGTTTGTTCGCATATTTGTAGCCTCAGTCACTAAAGAACATAAGTAAGGTGATCCCTGGGGTCTGAAGTAACCATGGATTGAAAGCGGAAGAAAGCTACAAAAATTAGCATCACGGTTTTATATTTCGAATGTAGATAATTGCCATGAATCATATTTGGCAATGTCTGTTAAATCTCATCCAGCTCGAATCACATATCCTTAATTTCGAGACATGGGACGAACTAATTGGCCCCCGAGTTGCAATGACTTCATAAAGGGCCACACATTGTTTTCTGCGGGGCCCTCAGATTTACCGTTGCGACACTATTCTTGATAATCAGGTGACTGGTCGTTACTTCTCATCGTGGCCGTTTTCGTTTCTTTTTCTCATGCAAAAGCTATGAATCACTCTGCAATATACTTAATCTTGATGTAGAATCATATTCCCAAGGTGACCAAAGCGGGTTGGGCAGGTTTCACCGTATCTCTGCACTATTGCCTAACCTAGTCTTGCTTCAGATCAACGCAGGGGAGTACTTTTTCCAAGTGAGTTTATGGCTATTTATGAAGTGGTAAAATACGTCATGTGATACCATCTCGGATCTCATTCTTAGTCAACCATAGATCTCTTTATTCCCAACCTCTATCGTCATTCCGTTCATTTTTATCCGCAGCAGTTTTCTTCGACCTTCCACGTCATAGGCGTAGACGATTCTTCACCCTTTGCCGTGGTTCGTTGTCACAGCGTCCTTCATCGTCAATCGAATTATCAATCTGTTTACAGTATTCGTTGTCGTTCCATTTCGCTTAACTGTTTTTCTCTTCCTCGCCGTCGAGCCATTATGTTTGGATTGATCAACGTTTTATCAACCTCTCTCTTTTTCTCTGGAATTTGAATTTCGCAAGAGAAAAACGGCTTCCAGCAAGGTTGTCCGTTTAAATGTGTTGCATTGTGGGATTGGATTCAAAAAGCGCATTGCATTCGCTGCGAGAGTTGATCGGATTGTAGGACGTTGCCCTCTCAACTTTCGCCTTTTCCGTCGAATTCTAGTGTTTCAACGTCGTAAATGGATTACGCCGGTATTTCCCGATGGCCGGCTATATGATTACTAACTCATTCCGCGTTTGAGGATTTCCTGGCAATTCGTCCCACCAGTTGGAATAGACGAGGAATGATCTCATCCCGATTTTTATGAAGCTTAGAATCTAGTTTCATCAGTTTGGCTTGTAGAAATTTTTAAAGGTCACTTCCTTTCTAGTATGTGGCGTAAAATGGCCTTAAAGTGTACAAGTGAAGGTTTGTCCTCTCATTTTAAATTCAATCAGAAAATGGGAAATTATTTTTGTCACGTACGTGAATGACATTCTTGAGAGTTACTGTTCATTGAAATCGAGGATAAAACTAATAGCCATGTTTTTACACCGTTCATAATATAACCTTTTCTCTCACAAATGATCATGACCGAATAGCTAGAATCACCAAGTGTTCAGTGATTCTTCGGTGCAACCAAATGCGCTGTAATTAAAAAAAAACCATTACATTTCACAGCGAGTTTTTCATTGTTTTTTGGCCAGAAGTTAGCTTTAAGATGCTAGATTTATTTTCTGTGTTGTTGTTGGAAAAAGCCGATTAATTTTTCATAGCTACTACTAAAAAAAGTTGTATAAAATCAAGTATTTATAAGTGTACGTCTTGTTAAAACGGAGGTGGGCTCCCAAGAGGAGTGTTTTCGATCCAATGTCGATACCAGACAACCAGCTACCAGCTGAAACCGGTCTCGAAATCTGATTTTCGGAATCGGAATGTTTTGGGGCTTTGTTTTTTAAGAAGGAGATAAAACATTGAACTTTAGAATTTCTCTTTGACCAGAGTTCTCGCCACGTGTTTTTGGGGGATCACCCCATATTATATGCTCATTGAACAGGGTTGCATATGCCGAAAGCGATTCTGTATGCGATAGGCTGTCTATTGTATAACTAATTGTAATAAACATCATTGCTCATTCGTGCTTATGTTTAACTATGTTGGTGGTTGACAATTCCATTTTGGGAATCACCGTAACTTCTGTTACTATTCACCGCTACATTATGCCCCTATACGCAACAGCGTAATTAAGGCATCGATGGCAATGTTCATGCAGCAGAGAGAAGAAAAAACATGTATCGCGAAAAAGTGTATAAGCGCACTTCACTGATGACCTAGATTTGGATCGTTTTCTAGGAGGCAGAGTGCACTAGAGTTCAAGTATTGGCGTCGATTCGGTGAGTGTGAGCGGCTTTTCTAGGAATTCGATCGTGATGAACGAGGAGGTCGGCAGTAAGAGTGAGGGGAGGGAGAATTTTGCATCGATTCCGTCCCATGCGGCTTGGACCTTCCGCATCATCCTTTCGCCCTGTCCCATTTCCACCGGAGTCACGGATTCGTCGTTTTTGGTGCTCGTTCAAGCTTGGTATGCACTGCGCCGGCCCTTCACCTTTAACGCGAATGGTGTAAGAGTAGTGTGAGCGATAGATATGGGATGGGTGTTGACATTAAACCATGAGAAGGGTAAAGTATTCTTATGGAACAGCCGAGGTTTTTAACCAGAGAAATTGCCAAATGTTAATATCAGATCATCTCATCACGTCAATCGTACGACGAAATCCGGGCTCTTGGGGCCCTTTCTTAACGATCGGTTCGTGATGATTTAGGTAGTCTATTAATCTATATCTATATAATCCACTGAAAATGCTGGAAGCCTGTCTCATCATCTTTTGAAGAGAATTCCTGTACGATTTCTCGTACGCCGTTGCGGAAAAAAATATTTTGTGAGATGAAGCGTTTAACCTCTTGGAATGGAAAGAAGAGTTCATAACTTTATCCGGGTATCCATCAACGTCGTACAGTATAATGTGCATTAGCCCCCATATGAGAATTATTGATTAAGTGTGCAGTCTTGGAAGATGATGGCATCCTGCATCAGCTTCGTTTTCCTGAACTCTTTTAAACTGCAGGGGTGGCACTATTTTGTTTACCAGTAACTGATAAATTATTTTTTTCCTCGCGGAATATTTTTCATGCACTTTCTCTAGTTTTTGGCTCCTATCTTAATACAAGGTGAGGGGCAGATTTGCCATTTGGCGTTAGCTGATTACTTCGCCGTTAAATAGGGTCCAAAAAGTACCCATGATAAGCCTAAAGTTAGATTTCTCGTTCATTGAGGTGAATAAGCTCTCGCTGGAGCCTCAAGTCTTTATGCCTAGGGCCTCTGACAGCTGAAATTCGCCGCTGGATAAAGTATAATAATTCTCAATGAAAGATGTATTCTTATTCATTTACAAAACAGATTAATCGTTCCTCACCCATATCAGTGATTACTATCTTGTAATGCGGCCCATCGCATGAAGCAGGTCACCCCCACCCAGCCTTACCCGCCTAGCGACACGATTCGGCAACGCCGATAAAATAGGAAAGAGGGGGTCTCAATCGATCCGGCGCCGGCGCCAGTCAGCGTCGTGCTCTCAGACTGTAACGACGACGAAACAGAATGGAAGTAATACTCGGTCCCGCAATGTTTTCATCGGTACGTTTCGTCTGATACGGCAGCAGCTATCGCCGTCGAAGTTCTTTTATCTTCCGAAGTCCCGCATTAATTACGCTAATCCAGGACGAGCAGTGATCAGGAGGCGTCCGTTTCCCACCTCCCTTTCCCCCGGCAAGCGCATGACCTATATCTGTGGACGGAACCAGTCTTCTATCTATCGGCAGCCGCTCTTGGAATCGCTCCCGTATTTCGGGAGGGAGTTCGGGGGTGTTGTTGAGTCACTCGACCTCTTGGAGGCCGTTACCCGGCAGGGTTTTCTCCAAGGAGCAGATAACCGAATTTGGCGTTCGATAATTTCCTCCATGATGTAAACTGAATTCACTGCGAACACCCGATTTTCTCGAATTCTCTCGCGGCTTTCATTTATGTTTTTGAGAATGACAGCAGTTATTACTGATGATCCCTGGGTATCAGTTTTGTAGTAGAGACGAAACGTTCGAATATGTAACGTACGAGTCAAATTGCGTCATCAGATACAGGCCCCTCCCTAGTGGCTTTCAACAGCGGCGGTATATACGCTAATTGCTGTTAAGATTCCGCATTTCAATCTAGTATTGCAGAGGTGCAACCCTTAATTGGGTTCGATTTCAAATCATCGCCAATGCCGTCCGATCACTTTCACAGACCGATATATATAAATAATTAAGAAGCATGCGGTTGTGTTTGTTGGTATGAATGTATGTATGCTCGCTTAAAACTCGAGAACTAAAGTGGAACAGTTTTCAAACTTAACACTCTAGTCATCGTCCCGCAGATAATAGGCTACTTTTATTTATCCACCGGTCTCCGGTTCGATCCCTAACGGGTAAAAGCGTTTCCATAAGAATAGCAAGTTAAGTTCTATCCAATAGTATGCAATTTCTATTACTATTGCAAAGGTAAATTAATAAATAATTATCGAGGGAGTCACCACCCTTTTCCCCCTTCGCATTCCCTTCCCCTTTTACAACATTTTTCAATACATATAGGATAGGATTAAACTTCCCTTTATATACTCTGTTGAGAATGGGAGGTTTAATTTAGCCATTCAGACAATTCTGGACACTTCAGCCAGTGTATTAATATAAGATGGCGCATACTTTCTCTTCATTATACGGCTGTCGTTGGGTACAAAATAATTGTTTTTTTGTTTTTTAACGAAAAGTCTTCTCCTGAAATAATCTCACTGTAAATTTCTGTTCAAGGTCTGATTTGGATTGAAAGATACGTATCGATTTTTAAGGACCTAGTAAAATAAAAACATCTAATTCTACTATTGTTTGGTCACCGTCCTTTCAAGAAGAGAGGACAAAGAATCACAATTGGGAAAACTATGTGATGGGGTCGTTGATGATATATTGTTGATTGGTGCCATTCCAGTTCATTGAACCGCAGGTCTTTTTAACCAGTTATAGTGTCTTGAGTTGGCTATTCTTCTCCACTGAGNGTTGGAGCGATTTCTTTGGACTCCGTTGATGGAAATTCGAAGCGGAAAAAGTTATTTAATTTAATTATTTCTTTCCGGCATCTGACGTTCTCCTTTAATTTTTACTTTCCGTCCGCGAAGATTATAATAGGATTAGAAATGAAAATGTTCTAAGTTTCTATCAGGAAGTAGCATCTAAAAAATGTCTCCCTGTATCATTAAGCAATTTCCGGAAACTAGAAGTAGATCATCTATAGATTGCGTGATGTTGTACTGAATGACTACTGCTATTGAATATAAGCATAAGCTTTGTAACTTAGTTGACTGCGGTGAAGTAGTTGTTTTATTATTTCTTTCCTGTTACACTTCCTCGAATTTCATGAGTTTCATCGCAAACGAAGATACAAGCGGGTTTTTCCTCGAAGTCATCGGAAATCTTTGTGACTTCTTGTGCGCAACTCGAAATCTCCGCCTTTCCTGCCACATTTCCTTATGTATTCGTTGTCCATGTCAGGTTCTTCTGACCGGTCTAACGACCTGATTTTCCAGTGAGCGATATAGAATGTCTCCGCTACTCCAGCAGGGTGGACATTTCCAGAAAAACATTGTGGATGCATTCGCATTTCTCATTCCAATAAGCTAGATACTTATTTAAAATTCGTTCCAGTTTCGTCCTTTGAAAAAACGATCCAGTGAGTAAGATCTAGGAAGTTTGTTTATACTTGACTTCGTTGGTGAAACGAGTAAAGATTCTGAATATAAAGGTGCGAGTACTTACGAACTGCACTGCATATGAACTTTCGACATGCGAACCGTTTTCTTACATGACTTTGATCTCTAGTTACGCACAAAAAAACGAAATGGTGTAATGTAAATTCAGTTTCGAGTTACCAACCTGGTCAAGAATGAATTTAGTTCGTTGGTCTAGGTACCATTATTAACTTAATTATTGTACTCCATTGTTTCCATCGTCAGGTTTGCTATTTGTTTTCTGGGATTGATTTTAGACCCCATTTATACTGGAGCATTACAAAGTTTTTGAATTTTTGACCGCCTTCCTCCTATTCAGGGTTACCGATTTCGATAAGAGCTCTCTTCTTAGAGAACTGCTCTCTCTTATCTAACCTACACGTGCCAGCTTTGGATTATTTTTGATTCGACTGTTTTACGGTTAGTTATTCTCTATCTCCGTTTCGTTCATCGTTAATTGTGAGCTATTTTTTGCGTGGAGGGCCACCAATAGAGACGATATAATATTTTTAAACTCTTGTTATCGATTTCTACGTTCATAAAATTCCCTTTATCTCCTTCAGCTCTTACGTCGAATGTGTTTATCTTTTCCTCTTGGGCGTCGCTTGATCAGATTGGTTTCTTCTCCCTTCTATTCACTCAAATGTAAACATTTCAACGTAATGATAATTTGGCTTGAGTAGGTTTATTCCA
The DNA here is from genome assembly GCA_000376725.2 of Ladona fulva. NCBI lineage: Eukaryota > Metazoa > Arthropoda > Insecta > Odonata > Libellulidae > Ladona > Ladona fulva. The sequence goes on from KZ308160.1 coordinate 1,970,628, forward strand.
GGAAATGTTGATCGGTGGAGGAAGTTGGCATTATTTCCTTGAAAAACTTTTTGAAGGACAGAATGTGGCTTTCACCCTCGTGCAAGCTGTTGTTGCTAATGGTTAACTTATCTTCGTTTCGATGAGTTGGTTTTGCTGCAGAACATTACGCATGTCCGCGTGAAATATTTATCTTATCCTTTTATACCGATTTCTACGTACTTATTGCAGCGATTGCTAGTTTTGGATTGATATCGCTATGTTAACATGTCTTCAAAGTCGCATGATCTCTTAATATCTATCGTTTAAGACCTCTTCACTGAGTCAGCGTAATGGAGTGAATCAATGTGGTTATTGTGGGCAATATAATGGATTTAAATATGGTGAAAAGTAATTCCAAAAAGCAGAGGTATAACGTTTACGCGTTTTCTGTTCATAAAAATGTAATAATATATTGTTTTTCATTTTTTCTCGTTCTCGTACATAAAGAGTAGGGCAAGGCTTTTTCGCATTGGGAAATGCACGATCCCATAGCAACAATTATTCTTTACGACTAAAGGATGAGAAATACACAACCTTGGTGTGGTGAAATGTTATGACGAGGAGGGTTTGGCCACATTTTTTAGGATGACACCTTTGAACCTGTTAACAAGATATTGCCACGATTATCTTAGTTTCTGGTTGTGCGAAATTTTTGTGGTAAATTTCAATCATTTCGTTTTTGTAGTAATAGGATTTTCGTCTACCGACTAATTCTGTGTTTTCTGTGTTACAATGGTTCACTCCCTCGAAGGAAAGGTTTCGAAATGCAACAAAACTTTATTTTCCGTTTTAATTGAACGATACCTTAAATTTATTTTAGGGAACTCTTGTCGGAACCGCTGGTTTGTTCTCGCAGCGAGAAAAGGGTCTTAATTACTTGACGTTCCGCCTAATCTTAACTCCAACGGCATCACCGCCTTGGAGATTACTTTGTTTCCTTTAGTCCTTCGTCCCGCTTTCATTCCCCGACTCTGTACGATAGACAAATGAAACTCCTCCCAAATCATCCTGGAATCGATTCAAGAATGTCTCCTCTTTTGTTTTTCTCCAACTGTAGCACGCAGCCTCCTTATCTCTCCTCCCATCCCAAACGATCCTTTATTTTGTTTTCCCTCCTTCCCCTTCATTACCTGAGGGAGGATTTGTACCTTCAGAGGAATTTTTTCCTCCATCTCGCCCTGTATCCTTGGACCCCAAACCGACTCTTTCTTGTCTCGGTTCGCATCTTCCACTCGTTCTTTTCTCATCGGCTTATTTCCTCGCATCACGCCTCGCCTTCGGGCGCTTAGCTCTCTGTCTCCCCGATGTTTCGTGCCTTTTTCAATTTCTTTTGCGTTCTAAGCCCTTCTGCTTCGAGGGCGAAAGGATTTTTCGAAGCGCGAATGCGATTTTAACAGTTGCCTCCGCTGCACGTTTGTTTCTGCTGCTTTGAAAACGTGGCGTGATGGCACTCTTGACTCTTTGTTTGTTTGCTTCTGATAAGTTTTGAGTCGGCGATATACTGGTTTCTGTCGCTGCGTACGTGCAAAATCATTTGCAAGGGTGATATTAAGCTTTTTGACAGTGTTGTAGGCCTGTCTTTGGTGGGGATATTCGGCGATAGTTTGTATTAGTTTTATCTACGAAGTCTACCGAAGGGAATGGAAATAATTAAGAATTAATTCCTCGCCTTGATGGAAATCCATCACATATTGATGTTCGAAGTACAACTTCAAAGCAACAACAACAAAAACGCAAATAAATAAGAGTAAACTATATTTAAATTTTGTAATAGTGTTATTTCAAATATATCAAACTACCTTGGGAAATATAGGATTACGTTTTTAAAATATCTATGTTGTCATTTATTTTTCACCTCAAGAATCAAAAACTTTTGTTAAAATTATTCTTATCGTTTCTATGTTTACGTAAAATCTTATATGATTCATGATATATGATTAGCATATATGGCTATGATTTCCACGAATTTCTAAGTTATAAGTTGACTGATCAATAATAGTATTCAGGAAGCCCATAACATTTCGAGCTCGTCGGGAGTCTTGTAGGCCGTTGATTTATTTTAACGTTACCTTTACAGACTTAAAAGGGGTAAACTAGTTCTCTTAAACTAACCCTTTTCCGATCGTACCTAAAATTTTATTATATCGCTAAAGCTAACGCTTTATTTTCATTATAATTGCTCGCTTATCGTTTTTCATAAACTATCCTCTACAAACAACAGATGGTTGATAAACTCGTACATTAGAGAAATCTTGGCATAGTAAATATCGAAATCTTATTTCATGCAACACTGAGAATTTCGTGCTATGATTTCGCCGTAACCTTGGCCCCGTCGTAAATTGACCCTAGGGAAGGTTGATTGGATTCCCTAGGTTGATTGCTATTCCTCGTAGACTTAAAGGAGCAGTCATACGTTAGTCATCCATTATTAAATTCGGCGTGTTTGCTCTGAATCTCGAATCATAAGGCTAAATTCAATTTCCTTGTCAATATTTCCAGAGCAAACAAAACACAAAGGATGCCGGTTTGCGCGAAATGCAGGAGGAAGGTGCAAAAGTGCCGAGTTAAATGAATCGCGTTCCTAGTATTTCGTGCTAACAGAATTAACGTGAAGGTAATTCCGTTTCATGCTAATTTTAGCGCTACCTTTTTGAAAGTTTTTATTTCAGAAGCTTGAATCATTTTAGAAAGTAATCATTATCGATGAGTAAATGGCTCAGTAACTGTTGGGTCTAAATTAGTTGGAAAACATCATAACAATTTCAATTTTAGTGACAGTTATTCATCTATTGTATTAACAAGAGCGTAATGACGCGAAGTTCTTCAAGTTAAATTTCGTTACAGATTTGCATTTTAAGGAACGGGTTTAAGTCGAGATTTTTTGTGGTGTCAAATGATGTTGACTTCATTTCATATATGCTGAGTTCCTTGCAAAAATCCTTTCATTTCGAATTTAACAAGCAGTCGATAATTTCAGTTCTCAAACCGGATGTGGCTCCTCATTATCTCTATCATAGTCATTGACCCATGCTTATTTCGTAGTACTTGATTTCTATATATCATATATTTCGACACATTTTTCAGCCGGGATGTTTTGCTGAGCTTGGTCTTGTCTGTGTGAGCTATGCGCGGGCGCTCCAGATCCAGGGCCCCTCTAGAGTGTTTTCTATTTCTAAAGGGACCCTCCGATGGCTTCGCATCGTTGAACCTAAAAATTGCCCCTGATATTTGGCTACCCCCGTTACATACCTTGAAGGATACATAATTTTCTTAGGGGAAAAAGTGAAGGAAATTCCACAGCTTGACTTTTCGTCGCAAATTAATTTTTTTATTTAAACGGTAATCGCGAACATGTTATTCAGCGAAATGACACGAGTGGTTCTCAAACTTTGTAATATCGGCAGTTGAGCGTCCTGTGACCGCTGCTGAATTTTTATTGACCGATGTTGCGTGCTAAATCCTCTCCACTTCGAACACTTTCGTTGAATAAACAGCCCGCATTAGTCATCGGAAAGATATCTGATTATTTTAATGGACGAATTCGATTAGAGCACCAGCGCTTTTTATTCGTCTCATCTTTGGATAATCTTCGATGCGGACGGACACCGACGTCCAGAGGGGAAAAACGATCCGTCGCTGACCACATCCGCGATGATAGAAAATCGTCTCGCCGTGTTTTATAAGCGCTAATAACGCCGAGGTAGATAAGGAATCGCGATGAAAAGCGGACTCGACGGCTTTGGGATGACGAAGGCACGGAGACGTCAGGCGTTGGATTTTAAATTCCAATTAGAATTTTATCGACGACCCTTTTTTTTCGCGGAGCGAGATCTTCATCCGACGCGTTCGTTTGCCAGCGCAGAGATTTTTGCATAACCGCGTTGCCTCGGCTGCCAACTCTATCGCGGGTATTCCTCCGCCCTTTCGTCCATCGCAGACGACGTTTTCTTTCCTCCTCAATTCCTTGTCGCACTGCGAGAACCCGAGATGGAAGGCAGATATCTCATTTCTGTGAGCGCGGCTCGAATTTACTCCTCTCGTTATGCGCGCTCCGTCGTCATCAATCTAGTCCCCGTCGCGTCGTTGGAAGCCGCTTTTCTCGCGAGATAGAGAATGGCTGTGTTCGCCAACGCACGCCCATATCCGCGACTCGGGTGCCTCGCTTCCGACGCCGTCCTTAACGATCGCCTCAATTCTCTGCCATTTCTTCTCTGCTCAAATACGGTTCGATTAGCAATCGAGATATTTCCGCGGATGCGACGCGGTGCTCGTCCGGGTTCGCTGTTGTTGCAGCCGGAGGGTGCAAATCCTCCATCGGTTTTTATGCCCTCCACCGCGGCGCATGCCGTGGTCCAGAGACATCCATTTTGTCGAGTGTGCTGGTTGGATGGCGTTCCAGGAATTCCTAGACTAGTGCTCAGACTTTTTATACTTTTTATGTACGCACCGGTCAGCGATGTTTGTAGGGGGTCTACGAAGTTCGAGGACTGTATGGGGTCGATTGGTAGCTTTCAGGATCCTTATTACGTAAATTTAATGCACACATATTCCGCGGTGAAAATATGAAGTTTGAAGTCTCTTTTTCATTGTATCGTAGAAAATTTTCATCTCGCAGATGGGTTCCGATGGATCTATTAGATTGCCCTCTTATCCCTTACATTGTCCGTCATCCTGTTTTGCATTCATGCCCATTTTGTGTTTTATGGAAAATACGCAAGGTTTTATTGGATTCCGAAACCTTGGCTTATGGATTTCCGCTTTCCAATACCTAGTAATAAGAATGAAAACAAATGCCCTATATATACAGATTCTAGGCTGGTTTTGCTTCGTATTCATTATTTTTTCTAGAATTGGAAACTTTTTGGAATTTTCTAAACCAAATTTTGCAAGTCAATAATTTGTTTTAGCAAGCTTTTGTGGCTGTTTTGCTGTTAGTACCGCAGAATCTATGCAACTAAGTCAGCATTATTGAGGTACATATGAGAATGCCGGAAAGTTGAAGTCAAGGAAATGTGGAATACGCTAAGCCATAATTTTGTAAGTCGACATCATCTGAAATGCTCTGCGGCGGTGGGATTCAATGCAGATCAGAATGACGCGCTCCTTTGAAAATGCCTTCTACTATCGTTTTCCATTTTAGGGATTCATTGTCTTCAGAGTGACTGATTTAAGGTGACGCTTGTTTTAATGTACGTCCCTTTCAAGAAAACGAGGTCGGAAGGGTATCCAGAACAATAAGAAGCGGATAATTTATTACTCTCTGCCAGAGCAGTGATATAGTGGATGAATCTAGCATAAATGCTTTTTTTATAACTAATGTCGGCAGGAGGAACATGTTGTAGTGAAATCTTTTGCAAATGCAAAGAAATTGAGTGAAGTGCGCGAGGTTTTAGACGATTTTTAATTTTAGACGAAATTTTTAGACGATTATCCTGGAAGTGAGTGACCCTGACTGTATTATTGGCAATGTGTACTATTGTGGCTGAATCTTTTGTTAATCGCGTTACTTTTAGTACTGACTTAGTTTGCTTACATTTTTCATGTAAATATTTTCATGAAGTCTTTTAACGGCAAAGACTATTCGTCATTTATCCATTCCTCAAGTTTTTAGATTAATTTTCCTCTCTTGAGGTCACTTTCGTTTCCTAGTGAGCTATTATTCAGAATATCTCTTACAGACGATTAAGAGAGATAAATTTAAATACCCTGTTACCATTGCTATCCCATGTGACCTCATTCATGTCTTTTAAAGTTGTCTACACTTCATCAAAGGAAAGCACGTGATCGCATGTATGAGAGTAACTTCCAGCTTTCGTCCTGTTGTTGATCATCTCCGGAATTTCGCCTCACTTTGTTAGCCATGTTCGTTGAGTATTTCTAGTCGATCTATCACTCATGTCTATGGTCTGTAAGCAAGCCATTCAATTCAGCCAAATTTTCGTTTCCGTGACATTTTCGACGCCAAGTAATTCCTCGATTGAGCAGAAATATTGGCATAGACGGTTCGTTTCGGAACGGGCGCGAATTCCACTGTAGACCGAAACACTAAACGTTATTTTTTACACGGGAATCTCTTCCGCTTCTCCGCTTTAACCATATCTTCCCCTTCCGCTCTACTGCCTTGTGATTCACGACTTAGCCGTGACTGGATGCACGTTCGTTGCTAGGGAGGCGAGAGCGGTTGGGAGAAGGAAGGGGAACACCCACGCTTTTTATTGTTCGTCCTTTTACGTGATTCCAGGTCACTGGAGCCGTCCCTTCTTCACTTGCCCCACGGCGAGCGCTCAAATGGCTCTTGAAGATCTTCCATCTCCTCTCGACTTTTCAGCCCCTTCCTTTCTCCTCTTTCCCCTTCTCTCTCTCCATCCTCCAAGCGATGACTCTGAGTTTTTAGCAGCGGCGCGGTCGGCCATCTTGTCCCCCCACCGCGATCCACCATCATGGCTGCCAACTGTCTCTGCAACTCCCCCGCATCTTGCCATTTGTCTCCCATCGTCGTTTTCTTCCTCTCGATTGCCCTGGTTCATGTGTATATTCGTTTGTTCGCATATTTGTAGCCTCAGTCACTAAAGAACATAAGTAAGGTGATCCCTGGGGTCTGAAGTAACCATGGATTGAAAGCGGAAGAAAGCTACAAAAATTAGCATCACGGTTTTATATTTCGAATGTAGATAATTGCCATGAATCATATTTGGCAATGTCTGTTAAATCTCATCCAGCTCGAATCACATATCCTTAATTTCGAGACATGGGACGAACTAATTGGCCCCCGAGTTGCAATGACTTCATAAAGGGCCACACATTGTTTTCTGCGGGGCCCTCAGATTTACCGTTGCGACACTATTCTTGATAATCAGGTGACTGGTCGTTACTTCTCATCGTGGCCGTTTTCGTTTCTTTTTCTCATGCAAAAGCTATGAATCACTCTGCAATATACTTAATCTTGATGTAGAATCATATTCCCAAGGTGACCAAAGCGGGTTGGGCAGGTTTCACCGTATCTCTGCACTATTGCCTAACCTAGTCTTGCTTCAGATCAACGCAGGGGAGTACTCTTTCCAAGTGAGTTTATGGCTATTTATGAAGTGGTAAAATACGTCATGTGATACCATCTCGGATCTCATTCTTAGTCAACCATAGATCTCTTTATTCCCAACCTCTATCGTCATTCCGTTCATTTTTATCCGCAGCAGTTTTCTTCGACCTTCCACGTCATAGGCGTAGACGATTCTTCACCCTTTGCCGTGGTTCGTTGTCACAGCGTCCTTCATCGTCAATCGAATTATCAATCTGTTTACAGTATTCGTTGTCGTTCCATTTCGCTTAACTGTTTTTCTCTTCCTCGCCGTCGAGCCATTATGTTTGGATTGATCAACGTTTTATCAACCTCTCTCTTTTTCTCTGGAATTTGAATTTCGCAAGAGAAAAACGGCTTCCAGCAAGGTTGTCCGTTTAAATGTGTTGCATTGTGGGATTGGATTCAAAAAGCGCATTGCATTCGCTGCGAGAGTTGATCGGATTGTAGGACGTTGCCCTCTCAACTTTCGCCTTTTCCGTCGAATTCTAGTGTTTCAACGTCGTAAATGGATTACGCCGGTATTTCCCGATGGCCGGCTATATGATTACTAACTCATTCCGCGTTTGAGGATTTCCTGGCAATTCGTCCCACCAGTTGGAATAGACGAGGAATGATCTCATCCCGATTTTTATGAAGCTTAGAATCTAGTTTCATCAGTTTGGCTTGTAGAAATTTTTAAAGGTCACTTCCTTTCTAGTATGTGGCGTAAAATGGCCTTAAAGTGTACAAGTGAAGGTTTGTCCTCTCATTTTAAATTCAATCAGAAAATGAGAAATTATTTTTGTCACGTACGTGAATGACATTCTTGAGAGTTACTGTTCATTGAAATCGAGGATAAAACTAATAGCCATGTTTTTACACCGTTCATAATATAACCTTTTCTCTCACAAATGATCATGACCGAATAGCTAGAATCACCAAGTGTTCAGTGATTCTTCGGTGCAACCAAATGCGCTGTAATTAAAAAAAAACCATTACATTTCACAGCGAGTTTTTCATTGTTTTTTGGCCAGAAGTTAGCTTTAAGATGCTAGATTTATTTTCTGTGTTGTTGTTGGAAAAAGCCGATTAATTTTTCATAGCTACTACTAAAAAAAGTTGTATAAAATCAAGTATTTATAAGTGTACGTCTTGTTAAAACGGAGGTGGGCTCCCAAGAGGAGTGTTTTCGATCCAATGTCGATACCAGACAACCAGCTACCAGCTGAAACCGGTCTCGAAATCTGATTTTCGGAATCGGAATGTTTTGGGGCTTTGTTTTTTAAGAAGGAGATAAAACATTGAACTTTAGAATTTCTCTTTGACCAGAGTTCTCGCCACGTGTTTTTAGGGGATCACCCCATATTATATGCTCATTGAACAGGGTTGCATATGCCGAAAGCGATTCTGTATGCGATAGGCTGTCTATTGTATAACTAATTGTAATAAACATCATTGCTCATTCGTGCTTATGTTTAACTATGTTGGTGGTTGACAATTCCATTTTGGGAATCACCGTAACTTCTGTTACTATTCACCGCTACATTATGCCCCTATACGCAACAGCGTAATTAAGGCATCGATGGCAATGTTCATGCAGCAGAGAGAAGAAAAAACATGTATCGCGAAAAAGTGTATAAGCGCACTTCACTGATGACCTAGATTTGGATCGTTTTCTAGGAGGCAGAGTGCACTAGAGTTCAAGTATTGGCGTCGATTCGGTGAGTGTGAGCGGCTTTTCTAGGAATTCGATCGTGATGAACGAGGAGGTCGGCAGTAAGAGTGAGGGGAGGGAGAATTTTGCATCGATTCCGTCCCATGCGGCTTGGACCTTCCGCATCATCCTTTCGCCCTGTCCCATTTCCACCGGAGTCACGGATTCGTCGTTTTTGGTGCTCGTTCAAGCTTGGTATGCACTGCGCCGGCCCTTCACCTTTAACGCGAATGGTGTAAGAGTAGTGTGAGCGATAGATATGGGATGGGTGTTGACATTAAACTATGAGAAGGGTAAAGTATTCTTATGGAACAGCCGAGGTTGTTAACCAGAGAAATTGCCAAATGTTAATATCAGATCATCTCATCACGTCAATCGTACGACGAAATCCGGGCTCTTGGGGCCCTTTCTTAACGATCGGTTCGTGATGATTTAGGTAGTCTATTAATCTATATCTATATAATCCACTGAAAATGCTGGAAGCCTGTCTCATCATCTTTTGAAGAGAATTCCTGTACGATTTCTCGTACGCCGTTGCGGAAAAAAATATTTTGTGAGATGAAGCGTTTAACCTCTTGGAATGGAAAGAAGAGTTCATAACTTTATCCGGGTATCCATCAACGTCGTACAGTATAATGTGCATTAGCCCCCATATGAGAATAATTGATTAAGTGTGCAGTATAGCTGCAGTCTTGGAAGATGATGGCATCCTGCATCAGCTTCGTTTTCCTGAACTCTTTTAAACTGCAGGGGTGGCACTATTTTGTTTACCAGTAACTGATAAATTATTTTTTTCCTCGCGGAATATTTTTCATGCACTTTCTCTAGTTTTTGGCTCCTATCTTAATACAAGGTGAGGGGCAGATTTGCCATTTGGCGTTAGCTGATTACTTCGCCGTTAAATAGGGTCCAAAAAGTACCCATGATAAGCCTAAAGTTAGACTTCTCGTTCATTGAGGTGAATAAGCTCTCGCTGGAGCCTCAAGTCTTTATGCCTAGGGCCTCTGACAGCTGAAATTCGCCGCTGGATAAAGTATAATAATTCTCAATGAAAGATGTATTCTTATTCATTTACAAAACAGATTAATCGTTCCTCACCCATATCAGTGATTACTATCTTGTAATGCGGCCCATCGCATGAAGCAGGTCACCCCCACCCAGCCTTACCCGCCTAGCGACACGATTCGGCAACGCCGATAAAATAGGAAAGAGGGGGTCTCAATCGATCCGGCGCCGGCGCCAGTCAGCGTCGTGCTCTCAGACTGTAACGACGACGAAACAGAATGGAAGTAATACTCGGTCCCGCAATGTTTTCATCGGTACGTTTCGTCTGATACGGCAGCAGCTATCGCCGTCGAAGTTCTTTTATCTTCCGAAGTCCCGCATTAATTACGCTAATCCAGGACGAGCAGTGATCAGGAGGCGTCCGTTTCCCACCTCCCTTTCCCCCGGCAAGCGCATGACCTATATCTGTGGACGGAACCAGTCTTCTATCTATCGGCAGCCGCTCTTGGAATCGCTCCCGTATTTCGGGAGGGAGTTCGGGGGTGTTGTTGAGTCACTCGACCTCTTGGAGGCCGTTACCCGGCAGGGTTTTCTCCAAGGAGCAGATAACCGAATTTGGCGTTCGATAATTTCCTCCATGATGTAAACTGAATTCACTGCGAACACCCGATTTTCTCGAATTCTCTCGCGGCTTTCATTTATGTTTTTGAGAATGACAGCAGTTATTACTGATGATCCCTGGGTATCAGTTTTGTAGTAGAGACGAAACGTTCGAATATGTAACGTACGAGTCATATTGCGTCATCAGATACAGGCCCCTCCCTAGTGGCTTTCAACAGCGGCGGTATATACGCTAATTGCTGTTAAGATTCCGCATTTCAATCTAGTATTGCAGAGGTGCAACCCTTAATTGGGTTCGATTTCAAATCATCGCCAATGCCGTCCGATCACTTTCACAGACCGATATATATAAATAATTAAGAAGCATGCGGTTGTGTTTGTTGGTATGAATGTATGTATGCTCGCTTAAAACTCGAGAACTAAAGTGGAACAGTTTTCAAACTTAACACTCTAGTCATCGTCCCGCAGATAATAGGCTACTTTTATTTATCCACCGGTCTCCGGTTCGATCCCTAACGGGT